>JAANYP010005655.1:0-19291 GCA_020465985.1 Centrapalus pauciflorus
CAAAACTAATGGTACTCAATTGATAAAAATTTAGGAAACCAATTTATATATATTTATAAGAGTAAATTACAAAAATGGTCCCTGTGGTTTGTGTAAAATTACGGAAATGGTCCCTCAACTTTCAAAGTTGCAGTGATGGTCCCTCAAACCACTTTTTACTTGCAAAAATGGTCCCTCTGTGTCTAAACTTTTTAAAAATGACGATTTTGCCCTTTTATTAATTACAAGTTTAGTCCCTCAACTATATAATTTACTTTCACTTTTAGTCCTTTTCCTTAAATTTTTAGTTTTTTGACTATTAATTTAACAAACTATTATTCAAATCTTTATTATGTTATTATTATAATTATATTTATATATACCTATTTATTTTTAAAAATAAATTTATATTTATTTATTAACAAAATTTTTATACTTATATTATTTAATTTACGCGTTTTTTGATTTAAAATATTTTTTTACATATTTTTGATTTAAAATTTTTTTTACATATTTTTTATCTAAATCAAAAAGATTTAAATATTTTTTTACATATTTTTGATTTAAATATTTTTTTACACTAATATGTTTTTAATTAAATTTATTATTTTATTTGTTTAGATTTAGATATTTTGTTATGCCCATACGTATTGATTTCTATTTATTATTTTATTTGTTTTGATTTAAATATTGCTACATTAATAATTAAATGAAAATTAACAAAATATTTAAGTGAAAATGAATAAAACATATTAATATACAAACTTGTAAATCAAAAAGATTTAGATTTACAAGTTTGTATTTTAACATAGTTTTATTCGTTTTAATCTTTTTGATTTACAAGTTTGTATATTAATATGTTTTATTCATTTTCACTTAAATATTTTGTTAATTTTCATTTAATTATTAATGTAGCAATATTTAAAATCAAAACAAATAAAATAATAAATAGAAATTAAAACGTATGGGCATAAAAAAATATCTAAATCTAACAAATAAAATAATAAATTTAATTAAAAACATATTAGTGTAAAAAATATTTAAATAAAAAATATGTAAAAAAATATTTAAATCTTTTTGATTTAGATAAATTTTGTTAATAAATAAATATAAATTTATTTTTAAACATAAATAAGTATATATAAATATAATTATAATAATAATATAATAAAGATTTGAATAATAGTTTGTTAAATTAATAGTCAAAAAATTATAAATTTAAGAAAAAGGACTAAAAGTGAAAGTAAATTAAATAGTTGAGGGACTAAACTTGTAATTAATAAAAGGGTAAAATCGTCATTTTTAAAAAGTTTAGACACAGAGGGACCATTTCTGCAAGTAAAAAGTGGTTTGAGGGACCACCACTGCAACTTTGAAAGTTGAGGGACCATTTTCGTAATTTTACACAAACCACAGGGATCATTTTTGTAATTTACTCTATTTATAATGTTATTTTATACAATGTTTTGGAAAAATAAAATAATTTATCGTTTGGAATGGTACTTATGTTATCTTGAAAAAGATGTGATACTCATTTAATCGATCATGTATATATATAAGAAAAAGATTCTTTATGACACTTAAATGATTGTAAACGTGTGAACAAAATAAAAATTACACAATAACCATTTATGTATATTTCTAATTAAGTTTTTACTCTTTTTGCGATTTGGTTCGCATGGAAGGCAAGAAATGAATTGATATTCCGGAACTAAGTGAAGTTTTTTGTATGGATAAAAAAGTAGATATGTAACGATGCTAAATTGGAGCCGTAAGTTTAATTTGTTGTATCAAAATATGTTATGAAAGCTTATCTAGCATTTTTCTTAGAATTTATTAAAACCATCGTACTTTTAAAAAAAATGTCACATGGTCAATTGTTTTAATTGGTATATCAAAGTATATTTCCTTTTATTTTACTTCTATTTTTTGAACCACTAATTTGATGTTCAATAATCTAATTGGTTAATATATATATATATATATATATATATATATATATATATATATATATATATATATATATATATATATATATATATATATAGAATCAGGTTCATCAGCGTACCTGTAAGATTCCAGCGTACCCAGCGTACCCTTATGTGAATGATCATTCACATATATTTTTTTTGAATATACGTGTATAAGACAACATTATAAGACTTTTTTTCAAAAGAAGCAACATCATAAATCTTGTGAATGGTAAAAAAAGATCATGTGAATGGTCATTCACACCATTCACATTGTGTGAAATGACCATTCACATGGATGACCATTCACATCAATATGCATTGAGCATTCACATAATTTTTAAGGACACAGAAAGTGTGAATGTATGTGAAATTCATATATCATGTGTATAACATTAGATTAAACATGGTTATGAGAAAAAAATTTAAAAAAAAGTTTTTTAAGGTCGGTACCTTCGGGTGCACTTGATTTCGAGAGGTACCTTTTTGAACCTGACTCTATATATATATATATATATATATATATATATATATATATATATATATATATATATTAAATGATATGTAATTTTATCAAAATTTTAATTAATTCATGATATGCACATCTTTTTAGTTACTTAATGAATTGTCGTAATAATGTTTTATAAAAGACATGCATATGTCGAGGTCTCATCAAAGAAATGCATAGCTAAAAGAAGAAATGAGGTTTTGTAGACTTGATGAAGAAATGTTTTTTAACTGCAACCATGCACCTTTTTCTAATTATGGAACTATAAAATTGAAACAATAAAATTAAAATATTAAAATTAATAACATAACGACTATACCACTACATAAAATATATATCTTTCAATCAATATATTTAACTTTTTTCTAACAAAACCATATTTTCTCTCACATTAAAGGATGTGTGTATAGTTTTGTCCATTAAACATAGTAAAAATCATTATATATACGTGAAAAGAATATATAATTCATTTTGAAAACATTTATGTGAGTACGTATTTTAAAATTAATGGAATTTTTGCTTACATATAAATACGTACAATTAAATGCATACATACATTGGTATGTATATACGTATCATGCCATGTATTTTGCAACATAGTTATATATATAATCTTTTTACATACACGGTTTTAATTATAGTTATAATTTCTAGGGGTGATAATTTCGACCCAATGGGTCAAATGGAATTCTGTTAAAGAGCATTTTAAAAAAACTAAGCTTGATTCAAAAAAAATGAAATTCTAGAAAATGAGTAATTAAACAAAATTGTTTCTTGGAAACATTTTCAAAATCGTGTGATCTTTTGTCTTTTGATCGTCAACATGTTTGTTTGAGTGGGTCGGGATTGTCATCCCTAACAATTCATTGTGTCGACATTCTACCCAAAAATGTACGGCATACCCTACCCTACCTTAGCTAGTTGAATGGATCCTTAATTCTTATGATAAAAACCTTACCCAAAAATGAAAAATTAATGTTTGGAGGTGCAAGGGTTTGGCCATAGCAAAAGTTGAAGCCTTGGAGGAAATTAAATTTGAGACACAAACATGTAGCAATAAAATGCATGGTGTTGTATTCAACATGGAGAAATGCATAAATTTTAGGGCATGGTTGTTACTTTGAGACAAGTCACATCCCTAACCCTAGTTGTGCCCCTTTGCATGTAATGCCCAACCTTATCCCCTTTTCCTTAGCTAGCTAGTAATAATAAATTTTCATTCGACTTTTGTTTTTATTATTTAAAATCGATCCGTTTAGAATGTTAACTGGTTTTTTTTATCACTTATTTGGTGTAAAATATAAAGAGTAGCTAGTCATACAAACATGTCAAAATATAGTTAACTAAATTGACAATATATGCGACTTGCATCCTTTAAATTACCATCTGACATTTATGTATCATTTGGAAATAAATGTTATTTAAAGAATTAGTAATGAAATTAGATATTTATTGTGAACCTAAATGTTGTGTAAATAAATAAGAGTCTATTATAACTAATTAAAAGATATAGATCTAAAGGTAGTTTGACTTTGGCTTATTTGATAGATCTTCGGAGACAAGTTGGAATTTAGGTGGTGAAAGTAAGTTCTAAAATCTACATTTGGGGCAAAGAGATAGTTACTAGTTTGCCGTTAAAAAATATAAACTTCCAGTTATATTTTGATTTGATTTCTGAGACCTTAGTAACTTGTATTTTTATTGACTTTCTTATAAAAAAAACAATTGAATTAATTATTGAAAATCTTCAATTTAACATTACATTCATGAATTAGAATTGGATTCTTGGTTAACCTGATAAACGAACCAAAAATATTAGTTAACAACTTAATATTAACCTTATATTAAGTTTAGCTAAGATTTAACAATCCTTGAACACATATATACGGTTAATATCTTAAAACATAGCTTTGGTTCAATTAATTAACCATCCACCAATATCAAGCCCTTGATTTGTCGAAGTAGATTTAAATTCAAGAGCCAAAATTTTATTATTTACCGTATTTTTGACTTAAATAGTCACCCTATATATGTATATTATCATATGTATGAAAGAGATTTGATAAATAAAGAAAGAAAATGAGAGTACATAGAGGACTAATTTGTCAAGCCTTCCCATCCACATCTCTTTCATATTGTGTCCAAAAAGATCCCAAAAAGATGTAAACAAGACTCTCTTTATCTTAATTTAGGGCTTGGTGGAGTCAAAATCACACAAATATACAAAGAGACTACTACCCACTTCAACTTCTAACTTTTTGTGGGATTCACTATACTTTATTTTCCTTTTAAAATGACCAAAGTTGATATGACCAAATTTGGGTGTTTGGTGGTCCTTGCTTGTGATGATGCTAGCTACTAAGATATCCTATAAATTAAATAAGTCTTACTTCCCACTATATATACTTTCTTTTTGACTTTTCAATCAAAGCTTGTGAGAGAGTGTGTTGATTGAAATTTATCCATTATGTAAAAAAAATGTTTTATTAGTTGGGGTTTTATATTAAATATCTCAAATGGTGAAAAACAACTTTTTCATGAACAAAAATAAAATACTTTAGTTATGGGTTACACATTTCTTTTCAATTATAAAGTTGATTAATATATTCTTTAAAACATGTTAAATGCAAAATAAATAAAGGTATATATTCAAACTAATATGTGTGTACGTGTATATAATAACCAATACAACCAATATAATCTAAGGTGACAATCTATATATTATAATAAATGAGAACACATTTGTCCACGTGTCACCCTCTTGCTTGGTTTTATTCTTTTTTTCCCGTCTAAACTTCCTTAATTAACTCATCCATTATTCTTTCATATCTTCCTAAATGCACCTATCATTCAATGTCATTTCTTTCCTTAATTAACTCCTCCATTATTTTATGTTTAGTTTATGATTTAAAATAGTTGTTGATTTGTAGCCGTAATACTTGGTGGTCTATTATTTAGTTTGTCAATTTTTTTTAATATTGTAGTTTATTAAAACAATATATTTCAAGCAATCCCGTGTATTACACGGGTATATATACTATATTATAATAAAGCAAAACAATTTATGTCATATGTCACTTCTACCATGCAAGAAAAAATATTTCTCACCTCTTTTTCCAAATTTAATACCTTAATTTAATTGCATTAAATTTTGATTTTATTTTTTTCATAATTAATTAGTAATAAATTAGATTTTATAACATATTAAATTAATGTTTACCTAAAATAAATTTCTATCATTATTATCCATAATAATCTAGATCCATATGTAGAAATTTGAATTAGTTGTGGAAATTATTATTATTATATATAATAAAGGAAAATATCAAATGTCACGTGTCACCAATACGTTTCACCAAAAAAGATAATTACAAATTGTTATTATAAAAAATAAAAGATGAATACAATTTATTATTTTTAAAAAAGATAAATATACTCTATTTTTAATCTATAAATAATAAAAGATAAACACAATTATTATTTTTGTATGTTTTAATTTTTACTTATATACATTTTATATAAATAAATTTAATTAAAAATATCCACGTAATACGTGGGTCATAAACTAGTTTTGTTAATACAAGCAATCGTGTACATGTTCCAATGGTAAGGTAAGGGCATTTATGTAATTAAGCACCGTTTTAATTTTAATGATATAAATGGTTTTGGTATACATTTTAGGAAAATAGAAAAAATCATGGGAATATTAAAAATCTGTGACTCACGTTTTCTTATCAAAATCAAACATCAAAACCAACAAATTTAAGGGTGGCAATTTCGACCCAACGGTAAAAATGGTCTTTAGAAAAAAAAAGTAAGCTATAACATATTTTTTTTCTAAATTCTTTTTTTAGAAATTGTGTATTAAACAAATTGTTTTTTGCAAAAAATTTCAAAATTATGTTTAAATTTAGTATTTTGTCATCGAACCATTTGCTTCAATGGGTCAGAATTGTCACCCCTATCAACAATGAACGATATTCAACACATGTTTGATGGTAATGACAATTCACTCATGGTTCACAACACCTTTTTCTCATACACTTTTGATTCACCTTCTTCTTCTACACATGTAGGTTCACCAAACGAAATAAGATTCACAATCGATTCACACAGCTGCAATGAACCATTGGTTCACAACACCTCATTCTTCCTCTAAGTAGGTAATTCACAAAAGAACACCCAAATTTACAATCAACATACGATTCCTACAATTCACTTATCGTTCACCACACCTTATTCTTTTCTTACACATATGGTTCACGAAAAGAAATCTACATTCACAAACGATTTACGATAACCATAATTTCACCAGTTGTTCACAACGCTGAGGATTCACAACAACAAAGGAAGAGACATTCTTGGTGGCAATTCACCATTGACGACTCATGTAAGTCAAAAGAGTATGGGAGTAGTCAGGATTGGTCGGTCGCGGTGGATGATTTTTCACAACAGAAAAAGTGTTTGGTCTCTCGCAATGATGGTTCTCGATGATTAGTGGCCTCCACGGTGGTGGTGGTAGTTGTCGTGGAAAAAAGGCTTGAATGCATGTTAGCAACAGGGGCGGATCCAGAAATTTTAGTTATCGGTGTCACTTTTTAGAGTAAATTTAATACTTAAATTTTTAAAAAAATTTCTAAGACGAATCGGGTCACCAAAATGGATTGCCAACACAAATTTAACAAATTACAAGATTTTTTGGGTTTTTTTAAGATTTTGGCTGATTATTTGCTATTTCTTTTAAAATTCTATTAGGTTTTTTTTTAATTTTTAAGATTTTTATGATTAAAAATCAGTAATATTTCAATAATTTGGGTAATAAAAACAACAAATATAAATTATATATGTATATAATATGTTTACATATTTTTCATAGGTGTCATTCAAAAAAAATCGTAGGTGTCACTCAAATTTTGATACATCCGTAACTCAGTATTTTGAAAATTTATCGGTGTCAAGTGACACCCATCAATACACACTACATCCGCCCCTGGTTAGCAACGGAGAGCCTTCTTTAATAATTGTTTGTCAATCACAAAAGGAAAGGTATACTTTAATAAAAGAACAGTTTGAAAAATGTGAGTTAAAGGGTGTTTGGTTTTGCGTAATGGAAATTACTAGATTATTATATTACAATAACGTAATTAATTGGTTTAATGTGTTTGGATTGCATTCACTAATAAGTGATTATTTGCGCATATAATTATTCCTACCACACTTTTTTATAAATTAAAAAAAATATAGCTTATTTGCTTAATAAGCGATTATTTGGTCATTTTACAAGTTAAAACATAAATCCAAACACTTTAAAAACTGATTATTTGATAATTCTGATAGCAAACAAAAGAAGCTAAATTAAACATTAAATTTCCAGTAGCACTTTTTGTTACAACTATTATCTGATTATTTGTTTACAAAACGCTGTAGCACTTTTTCAGACGCAAATTCAAACACTCTCATACAATTTATCAATATATTTCAACCTCGTATTTCAAAAAACTAATTCATCTACATCTACGTACCTGGAAATTAGGGCATCTAAAAACTTTTATTGTTGGATTCCTGGGTTTTCAAAAAGGGTCTTGACGATGTTTTTTTTCCACATCAGCAGAGGCAACCATTTAGCAATGACTATGTTTATATATTAATTAACATCTAGAGTTTAATTTTTAGATTTTTATTTAATATATATATATATATGGAGGTTCACTTAGAAATGTATCATTTTAATATTTATTAAAGACTCTTTGTAGCAATGTCTTATTTTAAATATTCACAAGAGTACTATATATTAGATATTGTTAATTGAGGTTATGTATAATTGTCAAACATGTACGTTTTGTATGAAATGATACTTGTACATTGTTAGTGTATCAAACTCTTTGTGTATTAAACTATTATAAACTTGCTAATGGGGAATTTGATATGTTGAAATTAAAGAATAAAATCGTTTAAGTTTACAAACTTTTTAAAAAATCATAGTTTCATCATTTGAAACAAAGGTGTGTTGATACCAATGTGTTCTATGTGATAGATAAAAGGCAAGAGACTTTAAATAATATACTTTTTGAGTGTGATAAAGTTTGAAGGACATCACTACTAGAAAATATGTTATTACCGAGGGACGAAATTTGCCGGTAACCCGCCGGTAATACGAGGGATTTTTTCCGTCGAAAATTCCATCAGTAAAAGTTAATTTTCTAGTAGTGCATGGAGGAAGTTTTGGGGATGGTGGGGATTGTGTTGGTCATTGGTTATGTCTTGGGAGCATATATATTCTTGAAGGATCCGAATAGGTCTAAGAACAATGGAATAGAAAAAAAATTTCAAGGCATGTGTTTTGTGATTATTTGGTCTATTTGGAGATGGAAAAATTAATTAGATCTCATTTTCATTGCGGGAAGATCATAAGTGCATAAAAGTAAAGACATTTTTCTAGTCATTCAACAAAAGTAAATTCTATTCGCACTCTCATTATGATGTGACCTTTTCGCACTTTTCTTCTATTGATGATTTGACATTTTCATATTATATTAATTAATCTCATTTACATAATAAAATATTTAAAAAGATTATGATGCAGATGCAATTGGTAAAATTCGCACCTCTTCAACAAAACGGTTTTCTTTGGATGAAATATAGGAGTAGAAAATGGAAGTGGAGTTGTAAAGGTGGATTTCAAACAAAGGGTTGATGGATTATGCGTAGTCAGCAGTCAAATATTGATTTAATTGTAAGGATGTAATAATCATCACATTATTAATTAGCTTTTCTCTTTCTTACATTGTGTTTTTGAATAATAAAAAAGAAAGTAAAAAAAAAAAGATGAGAAAAGATAGAGAAAACAATAATTAACCGTGTTTTTTATACAAATTAACAGGAAGGTATAAAAAGAAAAGAAGAAAAAATAACTTAAAAACTTTCTCTCCAAAATTGGAAAGAAAGAGAAAGAAATAAATGAGGGAGCTTTTTGTGTTATTCGATCTATGATGAATTGATTATTTTTTTTTTGGTTTTTTCTCCTTCTTTCCTCTCACTTTGATTTTTTAATCTTCTTTCTATATATACAAGAATAAAGTGTCAGAAATTCCTATGTTTTGGTGACGAGTGATTTTTTGATGAAAATAAAAATTTAGTTTTTTAAAAACATAAATAAATACTAACATAGGAAATGAAAGAAAAACTTAAATAACTTCATTATTTTTTTAATATTTTTATTTGGATGAGAAAAAAAAAACTTATTGAAACTCAAGTCTATCTCTATTTGTTTCCATTAAAAATTAAAACTTTAATTAAAATAAAACTTATAAACTCTATATATATATATATATATATATATATATATATATATATATATATATATATATATATATATATATATATATATATATATATATATATATATATATATATATATATATCGTACCAAAATTACCTTGTGAATTAACCTAACCCTTGCATGGTGTACATTACATGAACATGTGATAATGTCTCCACAAGTGCAAACAAGTGAAACTGTGAAAGAGCTGAAGTGCAAACAAGTGAAACTGTGAAAGAGCTAAATACGTGTCAGAAGGAGCAGAAACTAGAGTTCAATTTTTTGATGCACAAACATTGAATAACAAACAATATGATGACATTTTACATTGTATAATGATTATTATAATATAATTTTAAAGATGATTAATCAACTTTTTATGTTTTAAAAACACAAGATAAAATGTATTTATACGTCTTGTTGTTTTATTCTAAAAACGTACTCTTGCTAAATGCTTGAATAGTAATTATTTTTAAATATTTAAACCAATATAATTTAAAATTTCAGTTTTACATAATACATAATGTTTATATATAATTTATTACAATAAACAAAACGTAATACAAAATGTCATACTATGTGAATTTATTAATATCACATTACCAAGTCAATATATTGTTCGCTTTGACCCAACAACGCCTCACGGTTTTGTTTCTGGTGGTGCCACGAACACCCCAAAATGTGTCTTGTTAGGGCAGAGTTATCTCGCACTTATAAAGGTCTCTTGGTTTCTTTTCATCTCGTCCAGAACTCGACTCTGATATCATTTGTAAGAGTTCAAGCCCACCAGTCAGGATATTGTCCTCTTTGATCACCCTTAACATGGAGCCTCATGGTTTTGTTTTCATCCCAAAACATATTATGGTGGGAAGAGATCACCTCACCCTTATAAATGTTTATTAGTTTCTCTTTACCACAATCCTCCCCAAAAGAGGACAAAGAAGATAATATCATGTCCCGATGGATTTGGACTGTTACAATGGTATCAGAGTTGGGCACCAAGTCTATATGCACAACGATGACGCTTGTCCCCATGGGAGGAAGGTTGTGACATCCATTAGGGAGAGGTAGTCTCCTCCGACCAAGACGCATTTTGGGGTGTTTTTGGCACTGCCAGACAACAAAATCGTGAGCCGTTGTTGGGCCAAAAAAGACAATATCTTGACTCTGGTGCCAAAAACACCTCAGAACACGTCTTGATAGAAAGAGACCAATTCACCCTTATAAAGGTCTATTAGTTTTTTTCACCATCAATGTGGGATGTCGCAGAATATGTATAAGATTATATTTTGGATGTAGACTTAAATTTTATTTATATTGGTTTATAATAATCATAATTATTCTAATATTTTATTTTAATTTTTTATTATATATTTATATTTTTTTAATTGTATAATTTAAGTTGTTTTATTTTATAAAACTTTTTAAAGTTTATAGATGGATTAAAAAGATAATGATGACAATTTATTAGGTAGTAAAAAATGATGAGTAGGGTTAATTATTTATTAATTTTAAAAAATAACAAACTATATTTATCTTTTATTTTTTTTAATAATAAGTTGTATTTATACTTATAATTAAACATGAAGGTAACACGTGACATTATGTGTTCTCTTTTAATATGTATATAAAAGATTAGCATGTTCTTTTAGATGTACCTAGGGGTGTTCAAAAAGTTCCGAAACCTAAAAACCGATACGAAAAATCGAAAGCCCGTTCCGATTTTAAGGTTAACCAAACCTGTTTTTCTATTATTTTCGGTTTGGTTAACCGAACCGGAAAAATTCTTTGGTTTCGGTTTCCGTTTCGGTTCAGGTTCACGATTTCGGTGACGGACGGTTAATCGAAAAACCGAAATAAAGTTAAATTTATATATTTTAAGTTTTATGCTACAAATATTAACATTTATCTCAACAATAATTTAAAATTATAACTTATTTATTAGTCTACATTAATTTCTAAGTTTAAAACAACAAAAATGTACACTATAACAATTTAATTTAGAAAGATTATAAAATAGTTTTTCGTTCTTATTAGATTTTTAAAGATAATGTTTAATCTATTAAAGATATTATATAGATAATTTGTACGTAGTTTTATTTTTCGCTTTCATTATTTTTAGACATTTAAAGTTTTTTGAAACTAATTGTTGAAGTTTTTTAATTTAAAAATTAATTAATTAAATAAAATAATGGTTAATTGGTTAACCGAATAACCGAACTGAAAAAACCGGTTAACCGGTTTTTTAGGTTTAGGTTTAGGGTCATGAAATTCTTAAACCGGTATCTTCGGTTAACCATCCGAAATGTGATTTCGGTTCGGTTAACCATCCATGAACACCCCTAGATATATCATCAACATAATTTTGAAGTTAAATTAATAAGCATTATAAAGTTTTTGCATAATATAGATTATTTACATGAGATGCATAATCCTTTTATATGGTGTACAATAACTCTCTTCGATAAACATTGGTTCTCTATTGAATCTCATTCTAAATATCATTTTTTTTCATGTATACTTTTTTATTTATTTCTGATTCATTTAAACTTTATAGTTATTTTTCTTAAAAAAATATTTTGTTAATACATGAACATGAAATTTTATTTGTACATAAACATACGTATTGTGTTGTGTATCATGACTAAAATTTGTATGCATTGATATAAAAAAATAATAATAAATAGTTAAAACTGATTAAAATTTAAAAAAACTATAAAAGGAAAAAATTATAATGAGTTATGGGTTTTTAATTTAAGGATGTTATAAAAAAAAACTTTATTATATGTATATTTATTGTATATAAAAGGAATCTTCACCGGTGGAAAAAGGATTCTAAATGTTGGTAGAAGATGAAACATGGAAACCCATTGTGGGGAATGCCCAGTGCACCCAGTCCCCCATGGAATGTCCCTTGTCATTTTTAATTAATTCTTTTTCTCACTTTTCTACCCTTCTATTCCTTCCCTAATTACACTTATCTTCCTGCGTATCCGCGTTTTTTATTTTGCTTAATTATCCTTATATAAAAAGGCAATATATTTTCTAACTTTTTTTTTTTTGAATTTTCATCCTTTCATATATTTTTTTTTATCCAGTAAGATTTTCAAGTTAATATATTTGTTGGTGAAATTTGAATACCAATTAGGACACATGATCAAAAATAACAACTTCTGTTATTTTTATCGTTAATAGCAACATTATTTATTTTATATCATTAACAACAACGACTTTTGTATTTTTGTCGTTTATAAAAAACTTTTTATTTTTTAATGAATAATGGCAACCGGTGACCTGCAAATTGGTTTAGCAGGACAATCTACCAACTTTTTTGCGATAAAAAATAAAAAGATATTGTTATTCTATAATAGTTTCATAACAAATTAAGAATTGAATGCATATTAAAATCTAGCGCCAACAATTCTTAATGAAAATTTATATATGATATGTTTGGGTATATAGATCCTACACTAATATTCTGTGCCTCAATAACGCACGTGGATATCATCTTCTGCGAATTTGCAATGTTCTTAAGCTATTACTTTATTTAACATTTAAAAAAGTGATTACTAGGTATATATAGCAATGCTCAAATTAAGGATAACATGCAAATGTGGTAATAACAAATAAAGAACTTGAAACCTAGAATTGAAAATGTGTTAGTTGCAAACCTAAACTTTGTTTATGTTGTTGCTCACATTGTATAGTTCTTGAATGCATAGTTGAGTCATGCATCACTAGTATGATTTAGAAATGTTACGTGAGTTGATTCGTGCATATTGAATTGACTCATACGAACCATTGTGTTTTCTAGTTTTTTCCGAACAAAAAAGATACGCGTCATTCCAGTTTTTTAGTTTTTCCGATCTAAATGGGTTATATTTTTCTTCATTTGGAAAACTAAAAGTCGAAATGGCTCACAGTATGTAACAACCTGACTTTTGATCTAGTCTTAAAATTTAGTATATTGATCCGATAATGTAATATTATTACATTATTTGAATTATAATTTAATTAAGTTATGAAATATTTAATTAAATTATATAAATATTTATATTATGAATTAATAAATTATTAAAGATAATTAAATAAAAGAGATATAATATACAAAAATGAAAGTGGGTTAACTAGCAAATATAACTAGATGAAGTATATAAACGAGATTTATGAACCATTTGACACTCATCCACTCTCTCTCTCTCTCTACACACACACTCTCTCTCTACTCTCTCTCTACTTTCTCTCTAAATTATCTCCCAAACCGACCGTCCGATTATCGAGTTTTATACGTCATTGAAAAGATCTCGAAGAGTTCTATCCGAAATTGAGTATTAACTTGAATCTGATAGATTATATATAACAGAATCGAATCTAGGCTTAATATCTAACATATTACTTGAATCTGTTATATTACTTTCGGTTTTGAAGATAAATTGAATCTGTTATATAACTTGAATCTGTTATATTACTTTCGGTTTTGAAGATAAATTCGAATTTCCCATTTCTATTCGAATTTATACTAATTTTCTTGAGTATTAACTTGAATCTGATAGATTATATATAACAGAATCGAATCTAGGCTTAATATCTAACATATTCGTGATTATAGACTTAGAAATGTATGTTTTAAAGTTGAAAAATATGAAAAAAATTCGATATGCCAAGAACAAATTCGAAAATACATAGAACAAACTCGAAATTGAGTTAAATTCGAAATATATTCGAAATTAATCAGTAAATTCGAAATGCTTGATTCGAATTTAATAAATTCGAATGGTAGTAGGTGTTGGACATTAAATTCTAAATGTGGTCCTCGAATTTATCCTCAAATTCGAAATGCTATTCAAATATTAACACCTAACATTTGAATTTATTTATCCATTCGATTTTAGCCATTAAATTCGAATGGGATTTCGAATTTAACACTATCTTTGAATTTAATGTCTTCAAATTTAGCATATATTCGAGTTTAATTCATAAAGTCGAAACCCACTCCTTAAATTTGAATATTTTAAATAAAACATTTGGACAACGCATAAAATAACAAGATAATTAGCAAAATGATTATATATATATATTGACCTTTGAGAATTTATGAAACAAAGAAATATTAATGAAAGATGATTTATGAATAAACAAGTTATCAGAATCATATAAAATGAAGAATTTAAAGATAAAATACGTTGATATTGACAAAAGAATTGACATGATAATTTTGGACAGGTTCAGTGAAATTCTGAACAAAGATTTATAGATTTATAAAGTGGGTCAAAGATTTGATTTGACAGAGAACAGATTGAGATAAAATCCTGAGATAACTCAGGTGGCAGATTTTACATCTGTTTGATAAAGACCCAACACTGTGAGTTTTATATATTCAGATTTAACATGCTTGAATTTCCAGTTGAGACATATTGTTGATGCTACATTGATTTTGACATTCATATTATCAGCTGGATTGTGACCTGTGCACACCATGGTTGGGTGTTGCCCAGTGGATCATGATAGTTATTTGACTTATCACTTCATATGATATTGCAATCACAGTTTATTTCCGACATTGCTTTGAGATTATTGCTATCATGACTTGATTATGTATGCTTCATCATTGCATATACTTGACATATTGATTCAGCTTGATTAGCCCTGATTGGTCTATTGTTCTAAACCTAACTATTTCACCAGTTCTATTGAACTTGGTAATGACCTCCGATGTTCCGCCGCGTTGATTTACTGGTAGCTAGCCCAGTATGTGGTTGATCCCCACGATTGAAGCGTGAGCGTGGCTTGAGCATCATCCGACTCTATGACTTCTATGTCTCAATCCAGAATGGCTGTAGCGGCAGCCTTGACATATCACGCTAGACTTATGATGATCCGCTTGACAATGAATGTTAATTTGAAAATCTATTTACTCACTAAGTTTTGCTTACGGTTGCTACATTAACGTTTTTACAGGAAAAGATAAAGGAAAGTCACCTGCCGGACCTAGTACTTAGGTCATACAAGAATCAAGTGAAGTTTTCATAGACCTCTACTCAGCAAACCATTTTGGTACTGATTGGATGATGATTTTATGGTGTTATGGGTAGATTTATCTTGATTGTGTGATGACATGAACTAGATTAGATAGTACCCTTTATAAGTTTAATTTAAAAACCGTAAACTGTATTAAACTTAATCCTAATATGATTGTACTGTAATTTAATATTCCGCACTTAATTACTCTATCTTAGTTTGGTTGATATCGTATTGCATGATGTGGGACCTAGACTCGTGAGAACTGCCCCGTAAGGGGTGGTCTTCACACAGTATTTTTCATTCGGAAAACTACAAACCGAAATGCAACATAGATTTTTTTTTTCCCGAAAAAACTACAAAAAAGTGAAAGGGTCGTAAGTTTTTCGTGAAGAAAATTAACTAAAAACCACAATGGCTTATATACATTTTTTTAATTCTAAGAAAATGAATGAAACATGGTTTTTGTCATTCATAAAAACGAAAAATCTGAATGGATCACAACTCTTTTTGTTTGGAAAAAATAAAAAACCAAATGAGTGGTAGTTTTATCGTTTAGAAAAACAAAAGATCCGAATGGGTCAGAATAGTTCGAAATTGGTTGTTGCTTTTTCATCAAATTTAAATTCCAATAGGCATTTTTTAGTTAACCTAGGGAACAACATCAAAATGATATTTAAACACATTTCAAAATTTAAGTTGAGTTTATTTGGTGTTTATGCAATCCTGAAAAAAAAAAACTTAAAAAATAAAGATAAATTGGATTTTAATTTGATATGTTATTATTATTAATAAAATTACGAAAAGAAGTTAGTTTTTATAACAGGGAAGTTGTTGGTGACCTGCTAAATCGGTTTGAAGGTCACAACTTACTATTATTGATAGAATATAAAAAGTTATTATAAATAGTAAACAAAAAGTAGATGCTATTAATGATACAAAAAAATGATGTTGCTATTAATGATAAATAGGGTTATATGTCAAAAATAGCAAAAAAATTTTGTAGTTTTACCGTTTATACCAACATGATTTATTTTTTATCGTTGATAGCAACAACTTTTGTATTTTTTACCGATTATACCAACTTTTGACTTGGAAACCTACTATAGCAGGTTACCATCCATTAATACCAACAACTTTTATCTTTTTATCAATAATAGCAACAACGTTTTATATTTTTACCAATGATAGCAACAACTTTTAACTTTTTCCAATAATAAAAATATATCAAATTATAGTTTTCTTTATCTTTTTTAAATCTTTATTTTAAAGAAACTAAATTTATGAAAATAGAAACACAATCAAATAAGTTCAAAATTCATTTTTTGTTTAAATTTTGTTAGAGATAAATCAAATGCAATGTGTGCCTACAAAAGTATTAAATATTTGTTTTCCATAGACATTAAAAAATGAAGATTATTTTGATTAGGGGTGAGCATGGATCTGTTTTTGGCAAAAAAAAAACAAAAACCAAACCGAAACTTCGGTTTTTATATTCAAGAAACCGTTCGGTTTGGATTTAAAACGATTTGATTTTTTGGTTTTTATTTCGGTTTCAGTTTTTCTTTGTCATAGTTTTCAATTTCAAGTCTTTATTTCTAAAATCAAAAACCACACACACACACACACACATATATATATATATATATACATATATATACACACACACACACACACACACACACACACATATATATATATATATATATATATATATATATATATATATATATATATATATATATATATACATATATATATATATATATATATATATATATATATATATATATATTGTAACACCCCGACTCCCGAGCAGGTACGTGTAATTATCCTATTGACTAATTATAATAGTGATTATTGCGTTGGTCCAATTGCGTCCCGTATAGTGGATTATACGTGTCGGGACGGGGGATTACGTGGATTCGGGATATAATTTTAGTGGATAAATTATAATTATGGATTCACGAGATTAAATGGGATTTAATGATATAAATAGTGGATTTTTGATATTGGGGTCGGGTATCGGTGTCGAACCCGCGATATAACGGGATCCGTTTAGTTACGTATATGTGTGTGACGTCCATTCTTATCCTCTTTTGTGCAATTCCAGAAAAGTGTGTGTGTGTTTCCTTGTGCTGCTGAAGTTGATTTCAAACCCAAATCAAGTGCTCCAATTGCTGCAAATTGGATTTGAAACCTCCAAGTAGTGTTCTTGAAGTTAAAGGTGAGTAATCTCCAATTTTGAATCTGATTTCGTGTGTTAATCATTGAGATGTATTGGGAATTGATGTATATATGCCTTAGAAGTGTTTTGGTATCAGTTTCGTATTTCTGTTTGCTGGAAATCGGATTGGGGGAGGGTTATACCCCCTGGGCAGAACTGAAACAGAAACAGAGGATCTGTTTCACGTCGTGAGCGCGACCGCGACGCGCTTAGCGCGGCCGCGATGTTCTTCCTCGAGCGCGGGCCGCGATCGGGCCAGTGCGGCCGCGATCGGGCTTCTGCGGGCTTGGGTCGGTTTGGGCTTTGGGGGTCCGTTGGGTTGTTTTGTGGGGTTCATTTGGGTATATTAACAGTTATGGGATAATTGAGATTAATCTGGGAGAATTAATTTGTGTACAGGGATTCCCAGAGATTGTTACGAGCCGGGTTCGGATCAGACAGTTAGGGAAATTGTGCAGGGTGATCCAGGTGAGTACGCGAGACTTTTTCCAAAGACTAGTCGTTGTCTTTCGAGTCTTTTGTGTTAATATTTCATATGTGATTATATGAATTGTTTGGGCACTGCGAGTTGCCCCTCAGGTATGATCTTTCCTTCTTTATATGTGTTATATGCTTGAGATCCATTACTATATATTGCGATGAGTATCGTGGGAGCTGTGTAGCTCTGTTTGACCCTGTGAAGGGTTCCCATATATATATATGCGGCCGTTATTCCTGTTAGCTTCCACGGGCGTGGTTTGGCTCCAGGGGGGGGAGGGATCCCCAATTGAGATGAGTATCTCTTTCTGTATTGGATCTCTAGGGTCTCTGATTAGAGGCTGGTTGGCATGTGTTATGCCACGTAGTGTAGGGCTGCCATGTGACATGCGATATGTGATTATGTGAACTGTGCAGTGTCTAACCCTTGTGTACTCACGAGCTGCGAAGCTTACGTATTCGAGTCTGATGTGTGTATCAGGGGAACCGAAGATAGGACCGCCAGCTCCTGAGCGAAGATAGGAGCTTGACTTGCTGTGATCGAGAGATTCTGCTTTTGTTATATGTATGTGCTCCTTATGTTGTTGGGAAACTTTGGGACAAATGATACTGGGTTGTATGTGAATATTTGGGTCCGGGTCGGGTTTTGTATGTCGGGTAGACTTTTGGATATTATGACTATGTTTGTGAAATGTTTTAATTAATCAGTGTTTGTGTAAGCCCTTGACATGCGTGATGGATTTTATATGCGTTTATGCCACCTGTGTATTGTAAATGACGTGGCTTTTAGCTGG
>JAANYP010005656.1:0-44903 GCA_020465985.1 Centrapalus pauciflorus
CGAGGCGTGACGAGTGCGGAAGCGTAGCCATAATCATAATGAACGACCACTATATGGACGTTTTTAAAATACATCGTAAAACTTCAGGACATAGTAATGTTTTACATGAGAAACGAAGTTCGCACAAATACAGAGATTTAATTACATAATTAAAATATCCAAAATAATGCAGCTAAATCTCCGTTAAATTGAATATGCATGCGACTCCATGGACGCGGAAGCTTGAAAGTAAAGTACGTCCGAGACATACTTGCCTTAATTTCCTGAAAATACACGCTAAAATACGTCAACAAAAATTGTTGGTGAGCTCATAGGTTTACACGAAAAGACCAGTTGTATGGACATTAACAGATGAGTTGAATTTATAAAATCATAAATTCCGTGTATGTATTACATAAACCATCATGCAACCGAAGCTTAATTGAAATGTGTTTGCCCTGTGCAGTATTCCCATATGTAATACCATGTGTTGAATATATATGCACCCGCTGTTAGCCGAGCCGAACTAACCCGAATGGGGGACATGACTCCCGATAGATCTATCCACAATATATTCGCGCTTACATATAATAAATAAACAGTTTTGATGTCCATATGAAAATAGTGCATGTATTTCCACCCCAATAGATAGTGAAAATAGGGGCTATGAAGACTCACCGGAATTGCGATTGCAAAATATGCGCAAAAATGCAAATGTGCGTTGTTTGATGGGTGATGAAACCGGAGGTGTTTAACCGAGTCCTAAATGATAATAAGGACTTAATATCACTAATATATGATAATATGTATATTTATAGATTTTTATGTCTTAAATCACCCAACATTACAAGTTTATAAATAAGATTTGTTTAAAACGTCAAGTTTATATATATATAATTTTCCAGCTTTTTCGGAGGTTTTTCGGCCTACTTTGAGGCTGTTTTTGACCAAGCTCCAAAATGTTTTAGACTTTGGTTTTCTAGGACATTAAACTACTATATACAAAGGATTTTTAGAATCAAGAACGGCCATTTTCGAGTTGTTTAGGTTGGTGAAAGAGCTCGTTTAAAACGCTATGTTGGCCATTTTTGAGCTGTCAAACTTTCGGTTTCCCAAATAGTTTCTGGAGGTCTTAAACTTCAAAATGAATTATGAAAAATTACAGATCTATAGTTAAGACATAGATCTAACTTTTGAGACAAGAATCAACTCATTTCGTTGAGTTATGAATTAGTTATGATTTTTCAAAGTCGATATAAATTTTCTGCCGAAAATCCGTAGTTTATAAACTTAAAACAACTTATGATTCTTGTTGTTTATTTAAAGACAACTTGTATAAAAGTTATAAAAGTTATATAACACATATATAACAAATGTTTTCATTATATTAACATGTTTATAATGTGTTCATATATTCATATGCACATTTAAAGAAACAACTTAAAAATAAAAACTAGAAACTTACAAACTTGAGTTTTTATGTAACTTGTTGTTGTTGGTGATTATATATATTATGCAAGACTTATATAAACATAATTATAAGATGAAATAAGTTAGTATTTACTTACTTTGATGTATTTGGAAGATGATTTTGAGTAGAAATTGAAATCCTTTGCAAGATATGCACCAAAACTCTTGAAGAACACCAAGAACACTTGAATGAAGAAGTTTGTGTTGTGTGTGTGTCTTGGCCGGTTTCAATAAGAGAGAAAAGAGGGTTTTGGTGTGAATAAAATGAATGAAATGCCTTCCTATTTATAGAGAAATTTGTGGTCTTTCAAATGATGAAAGGCATGAGAGACAAAAGTTCTGTGCACTTTTAAACAAAATGATGGTGTTTAAAGTAATATTATTTAAATAAAAGTCAAATTCTAATACATCACATGGCCTAAGGGCCGGCCATGCATGTATTTATACATGTATTTACATTTTTTTTTGTATAAATGTATTTAGAAATGTATTCTTGTATTTTCCTTTTCTTGAAATTATTATAAATACTTATGGATGCATTGTTTTAATGAATTGTTTTAGTCTTGCATAATTAATGTTAAGTAATTGTATTAGTGTATGATTAGTTTCACTAAACATAATTTAGTTATGTACTTAGTTGAATTAATCCCTCATATCGTAAATCGATCGGATTAATTGATTTCCCGATTCATCGCACCGATAATTTTGATTCAAATTGAGTTGAATTTTCTAATGAACCTTGTTAATCACTTGATTAATTTCTAATATCCACTGATTAGGTTATAATTGGCCATTAAATACTAATTATGTCGTTGTTGCTCACCTGGTTCAATGCCGGATGTTACAGTCTCCCCCTGTTAAGGAAATTTCGTCCCGAAATTTTATCCTGTTTCCTCAGGGGTATTGTAACTTAAGAGTAGATGAGAGTATCTTTGCTTAAACTAGCCTTTGCATGCCTAAGTGAATTGTGGTCCATGTCTAGAATTCCATCTGACCTTGAGGATGGGTATACAACTGTGCTTCAATCCTTTGACCTTACGGTCCATGATTTCAACTGGCTCTTTGATGATGCGAAGTTTATCAGTTAGTTGGACCTCTTCCAAGGGGGGTAACAAGTGTCTCCTCTAACAAACACTTCTTCTTATTCGATACATGGAAGGTATTGTGCATGCTGCTAAGCTCTGGTGGTAACTCTAATCGATAAGCTACGAGTCCAAATCCCTTTAAGACTTTGCATTGCCAATGTATCGAGGGTTTAGTTTTTCCTTATTTTCCTAATCGTATCACACCCTTCCATGGCGAGACTTTCATCAGTACTCGTCCCCCAATTAGAACACAAGGGATTTTCTATTTTCATCTGCATAACTTTCTTACAATCGCAGGCAACTTTTAGTCAGTTTCGTATCTGTACTATCCTTTCGGTAGTTTCGTGAATGATCTTAACGCCAGTGATTTTGCCATTTCCCACTTCTTCCTGATAAATCAGTGATCGACACTTTTGCCCGTAGAGGGCCTTAAACGAAGCAGCTTCAATACTTGAGTGATAGCTATTGTAGTACGATAATTTCACTAAGGTTATTGAGTATCCATTACATAGGCCCTTAATGTGTGTTCTAGGGTTTCGATCATTCTATTATTCTGACCATCGGTCTGAGGGTGATATGTGGTACTTCATGTCTTAGTTTGTATCCAAAGCTTGCTGTAATAATTGCCTAGATGTAGTTCTGCTATCCGTATCGGAAATGATTTAAAACAGGAACTCCGTGTCCAGAGACGACTTCCTTGAGGTACGTTTGGTTTAGCTTATTCATCATGTTGTTCTCCTTGATTGATAGGAATGTGCGGGTTTTGTTAGGCGGTCGACTTTTACTCAAATGGTTTATTATGTTTGTCTTAACTTTGGAGCATGTTAGGAATTTGTTGACATATGTGGCAATGTCATCCTTCATGTTAGGCCACCCGTATAGTTCCCTATGATACATTTTATCGGATCCGGGGTGAACGACATATCTTGATTTGTGTCCGTCATTTTTAACCAGTTTTCTTACTCTATCAAAAACAGGGTAACCAGACTCTATTCGTGAAGTATTGATTAACCCTTATTCCAAACTATTTATCCATTCTGTGTAGGGCTTTATTTTTCATATTTTCCTCCTTAATAACTTCATGAACTAAGAAAGGAGGGTTTGGTTGAGTGGTTATAACTATGGCTGGTACTCTTAACGGCTTAACTCATTTCTTTCGGCTATGAGCGTCTGCAACCACATTAGTTTTCCTCAGGTGATAACGAATCTCACTGTTGCAAGCACTTATTAGCTCTATCAACGATGTTACCTAATATTTGACTCTTTCTGGTTCAAGATGTGTTGGAGGCTCTTAGGGTCCGTGAGTGTAATACACTTCTTACCGTACAACTAATGTCTTCAAGTCTTAAGGGTAAAGACTACTCTTCCAAGATCTAGATCATGCGTTGTGTAATTCACCTCGTGAACCTTAAGTTTTCATGAAGTATAAGCTATGACCTTATATTTCTACATCAGCCCATTGTGTGAAGTGTCGCAGTAATCTATAAATTTCTCGTTCCTCTTAGGTATGGACAAAATAGGTGCGCTGCACAGTTTGTGCTTTAATAACTGAAATGATATCTCCTGATCCTTGCTCCAATCATACTTAATGTCTTTTCGGGTCAGTTTTGTTAGAGTTCTGGTGATCTTTGAGAAAATTGCTTTTAATAAGTGGCAAGTCTTAAGGACTGTCGTATCTCTATGGGGGTTCTAAGAGTTGACCAATTCCTGATAGCCTCGATCTTTGCGGGGTCGACTTGGATTCCTTTACTATTGTTCACGTGACCGAGGGATTTCACCTCTCCTAACCAAAAGTCAAATTTAGAAAGCTTAGCATATAGTTGTTCTTTCTCCGATAATTCCAGAATCAGTCTTAAATGTTGCTCGTGCTCCTTCTCGTTTCGTGAGTAGATTAAAAGTCATTCATGAATACAATCACGAATTTGTCTAAATAAGGTTTGCACAACCGATGAGGTCCATGAGTACCGTTGGGGACACTGGTTAATCCAAACGGCATTAATAGGAATTTATGATGACCGAAACGGAATCTGAAAGCTGTCTTTGGAATATCTTTCTTGTGAACTCTAACCTGATGATAACCAGACCTAAGGTCGTTCTTTGAATAGAAGCTTAATTCTTGGAGTTTTGTCAAACAAGTCATTGATCCTTGGAAGTCGGTATTGGTTCTTTTAGCTTATTTAATTTCTCGGTAATTGATGCACATCCCGAAAGTTCCATCCTTCTCCTTTATGAACAAAACTGGAGCTCCTCCAAAGCGAGGAACTCGGTTTGATAGGCCCTTTATCTAAGAGCTCCTACAGTTGGTTAGACGATTCTTACACTATTGATGGGGCTAATCGGCATGGTGCTCGAGCCACTGGTACAGCACCTGATACTAGGCCTATTTTTGAATTTGACTTGCCTCGATGTTGGGAGTTCAGGTAAGTGTTCTGGAAAAACTTTGGGGTAACCATAAATAATAAGAATATTTTCGAGCCACTTTCCATTTGGCTCCCTCTCTATCAACACTTCAGGGTCCTAATGCTAGAGATGATGCTTACTTTGGTATTTCTTGCTTTGCGGTGGACAGTAAGGACCTTCTTATTGGCTAAAGGTATATGAACTATGTTCTTGTTGCATACTATTTCCACACGATTTTCGATAGCCAATCCATGCCTATGACCACGTAAACACTTCCCAGTTTGATGGGTATCATGTCTGTTTCAAAGAGTCGGCCTACTAATGTAACATCCAAGTTACCACAAACAGTACACGTCATAATATTTCATTTCATTAAGTAATAAATATTACTAATTGTTTGATACCACAGGTCCATCTGCCTGAATACTTAATTACAACAATATATATTAAAGATCAAATGGTGGTCTAAACTAGCTTCTAAATCTTCAATCAGAGTGCGGAAGACTGAACAAGCTACCCGAGACCGCATCATCTTTTCAAAATAGGCGTCAATCAAAAGTCCAAAAGTCTGCTATTCATCAAAGTCCAGATTCACTTAGCCTGGGACGAACTACCTGCTATGGTCTTGCCTTTATCAGCTTTTCCTGTAAAAGAGTTGTCATGACAGAGTAAGCTAACATTGCTTAGTGAGTAAACAGAGTTCCATTAGTTACCACACACATATATAACATACTATCAGCTCCTGTCGGCAAGTCACTACGTCAGAGACGGCAAAAAAGTTGGGAGACAACCCAGTTTGTATTCCCCTGTGTAAGGCCGAAGCCCTACGGGAAGTGTATGGAAACAAGTCATATAGGAAAGGAATCTGCAGAATTCCCTCCCGTGAATGGAGATCTCACATTCGGTCCTGTCGGATAATGCAGTATGCAGCGGCAAGTATATCAACAGTCAAGTAAGCAGTAAGCATGATAAGTATTTACATAAAATGTAAAAGTGAACATGCAATCAAGGCAATTCAAGTGTCTAGCTTCAGTAATGTCAAAATACGTTTCTATGATACAATATAGTATTAAAGAAACATGCAGCAACAATCGGAAGTTTCCATACAGTCGATGACATTCACCAATAAGTATCGAAACATATGCAAGTAATTAATGAAATCTGTCACTCACAGTAGTCCGTAGTCAGATAATGCTTAACGAATTAAGTTGTTCAGTTTACTCTGTCAAATCGGCGGGTTCCTGCAGTTCAGTTTCAAGTCTGGCATATTAATGTCAAGTCTGTGACATAATCTGTTATATATTCAGGTTATTGTCAATTCTGGCTGTCGAGTCTGAGGTAGTTCCTATCGTCCCAAGGTGAGTCTATTCTTATCAGATTAATACGATTCATCTAATTACAGATGTGTGTCCTTGAAATAAAGCCAATCGTATTACTAGCAAGGTGAAACAGGACATACACATTCTAAGGGTTCGTACAGAGTCTGTTAATTCATTTGTGCATAAAATAGATATGCAACTTGAACTTGTGAGTTTTATCATAATCATATTATACTTTTAATTACAATAGGTTGTTTAATAACTTAATCTGATTTAGGAATTAATCTTTGGCTAGGAACATAATCAGATTCGAATTAAGAGGGACAGATTCGAAGCAATACCATTCGAATCTAGTTGATTAGACTCGAAATTTACATCACCTTGAAACCATACCCATAGACTCGAAGCATACTCTTAGAATCGAAGCATATAGATTCGAAATAGGGACTTAGACTCGAAACACATACATAGATTCGAACCTACACATACTTTCGAAGCCTTCCTAGACTCGAACCCATACCAGATTCGAAGGCAACTTACTAGACTCGAACCTACTTAGATTCGAGACACATATTCAAGTTTAGGCATGAATGTCTCGAGTTTGTTCTACTTGTTCAACGATTTTCCAGGTTTTAGCTACTAAACATGAACATAAATGAGGGAAAAATAGTTACTAACCTTCGTCCAAGCTATATCCTTCGACTATAGATGATTTCCAAGCAAAAACAAGTCCTAAACGAGAGCAAATCAGCTTCAAATGAAGGGAATATGAGCAAACTCGAATTTGCTCAACAAAACCGAACTAAAGTCAGAAAAAGTGGTCGATTTTTACCTTAAATCCGGACGAAATCTAACATGCAATGGTAGATTCGTGTAGAGCTCGACGATCTCTAACCGATGGCGTATAAATCACGAGAATCCGATGGATCGTTTGGGAGAAATTCTAGAGAGAAGGTGAAGTCTTAGAGAGAGAAGGAGAGAGTCCAAGCTTCCAAACTTAAGAAATGAGGAGGGGAGCTCTTATTTATAGGAATATAGAGAAAAATCAGATTTTCTACTGAATTTCCGGAATCGACCAACTTTTATTCCCATCAATCCGATTTGCATTTCAGATGCAAATAATAGCAAAGGAGTTGTAGATTTGCTATAATTGTCTTTTAGTCATATTTTTATTCATTTTAGTCTGTTTCGTCATTTTCAGTCTTTAATTTGTCATTTAGCTGAATTTTAATTATCAACTTTATTTCAGCTAATTTTGGGGCAACTTTTCATAATTAATTATAACTTAATATAATTAACTATTTAAGATTCATGTTTTCGGTTAATTACTAATATTTGGATAAAATTGCTTTATTATCCAAAGTCTGATGCTGTAATTTATATTTAATAAATTACGGGCTGTTACAACTAATTCTAAGGAGCATCCTCGACTTATATTATTTGTCTTAAGCGTCTCACTGTCATCAACCTCAATAGCATAAGTAGCACTTAATGGAATTTATCTGCTTAGTGAACTTAGTGGATATAAAGCTCCTATCAGCACCAGTATCAAATAGTAGAAATGCATAAGTGGTATCTAATGGGGTAAGAGGATAAGTCTACGGGTTTGAAATTTCTTAGGCAGATAGTCACAACTTTATCGTTTCCTATGCAGAGTTGTAGTTAAAACTTAATTCCTCATAAAAGT
This sequence comes from Centrapalus pauciflorus, assembly GCA_020465985.1. Lineage (NCBI taxonomy): Eukaryota > Viridiplantae > Streptophyta > Magnoliopsida > Asterales > Asteraceae > Centrapalus > Centrapalus pauciflorus. The sequence continues at coordinate 7,941 of JAANYP010005656.1, forward strand.
TCTTGATACTTAATCTTTGTATATGATATGGTCAGAATTTTCTGATAAATTCTTAAGCCTTATTTACCCTAAGATATATCAGATAGTAAAGCCTAGAGAAATACTATAAAGAGATGCCTCCGGGGTTTTCTCGTACTCCAAAGCGTTAAGTCGTTGGGTTAGTTCTGCAGTGTGGGCTTTGTGCTCCGCTAGGTGCTGTCACAATTCGTTGATTCCATCTTGTTAAATCGCCTAGGTATTCTGGTTGGCCTAGGTTTATTGGTGGTTTGCATTGCCTCCTGCTTAATCCTTGCAAAGATCTCACCGACCTCTTGGTGGATTTTGTCGAAATTGGAGGTCGTGTCTGGCGGCCCTTGCCACCAACAGGGGCATCGTTTGTTACATAGGTTTCTAGGTAAGTGTCGGCACTTGAGAGGAAGATGGTGTTCTGACTTCAAACTGGATTTGGATCCCCTCCTCGTCTCTCCACTCTTGGAGAGTGTGAGGCATCCATCCCCACTGTCCTATGCTTGCCCGTTACTACTGCGGCGGGCTTGGCTGATGGGCAGGTACCGGGATAGACTCCTGTTGTGCTAGTCACACCCTTTCCCTAGGGGTGAATTTCGACATGTTATTGCCACCTGGGTCCATATATGTGTTCACAGTTCTTGAAAAAAGTTTAGTTTTTGTAACAGTTATAGACTAGGTACTAATGCAACCTAGTTCACTATAACTATGGCTCTGATACCAATCTGTCACACCCTGCTACTCCGGTTGGCAGCGAGGCGTGACGAGTGCGGAAGCGTAACCATAATCATAATGAACGACCACTATATGGACGTTTTTAAAATACATCGTAAAACTTCAGGACATAGTAATGTTTTACATGAGAAACGAAGTTCGCACAAATACAGAGATTTAATTACATAATTAAAATATCCAAAATAATGTAGCTAAATCTCCGTTAAATTGAATATGCATGCGACTCCATGGATGCGGAAGCTTGAAAGTAAAGTACGTCCGAGGCATACTTGCCTTAATTTCCTGAAAATACACGCTAAAATACGTCAACAAAAATTGTTGGTGAGCTCATAGGTTTACGCGAAAAGACCAGTTGTATGGACATTAACAGATGAGTTGAATTTATAAAATCATAAATTCCGTGTATGTATTACATAAACTATCATGCAACCGAAGCTTAATTGAAATGTGTTTGTCCTGTGCAGTATTCCCATACGTAATACCGTGTGTTGAATATATATGCACCCGCTGTTAGCCGAGCCGAACTAACCCGAATGGGGGACATGACTCCCGATAGATTTATCCACAATATATTCGCGCTTACAAATAAATGCAATTAACGGTTCATGATATAAGGGCTGATTGAACCATATGTAATACATATAAGAAATAAACAGTTTTGATGTCCATATGAAAATAGTGCATGTATTTCCACCCCAATAGATAGTGAAAATAGGGGCTATGAAGACTCACCGGAATTGCGATGGCAAAATATGCGCAAAAATGCAAATGTGCGTTGTTTGATGGGTGATGAAACCGGAGGTGTTTAACCGAGTCCTAAATGATAATAAGGACTTAATATCACTAATATATGATAATATGTATATTTATAGATTTTTATGTCTTAAATCACCCAACATTACAAGTTTATAAATAAGATTTGTTTAAAACGTCAAGTTTATATATATATATATATATAATTTTCCAGCTTTTTCGGAGGTTTTTCGGCCTACTTTGAGGCTGTTTTTGACCAAGCTCCAAAATGTTTTAGACTTTGGTTTTCTAGGACATTAAACTACTATATACAAAGGATTTTAAGAATCAAGAATGGCCATTTTCGAGTTGTTTAGGTTGGTGAAAGAGCTCGTTAAAAACGCTATGTTGGCCATTTTTGAGCTGTCAAACTTTCGGTTTCCCAAATAGTTTCTGGAGGTCTTAAACTTCAAAATAAATTATGAAAAATTACAGATCTATAGTTAAGACATAGATCTAACTTTTGAGACAAGAATCAACTCATTTCGTTGAGTTATGAATTAGTTATGATTTTTCAAAGTCGATATAAATTTTCTGCCGAAAATCCGTAGTTTATAAACTTAAAACAACTTATGATTCTTGTTGTTTATTTAAAGACAACTTGTATAAAAGTTATAAAAGTTATATAACAAATATATAACACATGTTTTCATTATATTAACATGTTTATAATGTGTTCATATATTCATATGCACATTCAAAGAAACAACTTAAAAATAAAAACTAGAAACTTACAAACTTGAGTTTTTCTGTAACTTGTTGTTGTTGGTGATTATATATATTATGCAAGTCTTATATAAACATAATTATAAGATGAAATAAGTTAGTATTTACTTACTTTGATGTATTTGGAAGATGATTTTGAGTAGAAATTGAAATCCTTTGCAAGATATGAACCAAAACTCTTGAAGAACACCAAGAACACTTGAAGAACACTTGAATGAAGAAGTTTGTGTTGTGTGTGTGTCTTGGCCGGTTTCAATAAGAGAGAAAAGAGGGTTTTGGTGTGAATAAAATGCCTTACTATTTATAGAGAAATTTGTGGTCTTTCAAATGATGAAAGGCATGGGAGACAAAAGTTGTGTGCACTTTTAAACAAAATGATGGTGTTTAAAGTAATATTAGTTAAATAAAAGTCAAATTCTAATACATCACATGGCCTAAGGGCCGGCCATGCATGTATTTATACATGTATTTACATTTTTTTTGTATAAATGTATTTAGAAATGTATTCTTGTATTTTCCTTTTCTTGAAATTTTATAAATACTTATGGATGCATTGTTTTAATGAATTGTTTTAGTCTTGCATAATTAATGTTAAGTAATTGTATTAGTGTATGATTAGTGTCACTAATCATAATTTAGTTATGTACTTAGTTGAATTAATCCCTCATATCGTAAATCGATCGGATTAATTGATTTCCCGATTCATCGCACCGATGAATTTCATTCAAATTGAGTTGAATTTTCTAATGAACTTTGTTAATCACTTGATTAATTTCTAATATCCACGGATTAGGTTATAATTGGCCAGTAAATACTAATTAAGTCGTTGTTGCTAACCTGGTTCAATGCCGGATGTTACACATACGTTCCTAACATAGAATTAAGTAATCAAGGAACAAGCAGCAGCAAATGTTTCTATACATGTTAGAAACAATCACCAATAAGTACCGAAACACAAGCAAGAAAGTAATGCAATCTGTCACTCATAGCGGTCATGAGCAATGCAAGTAATAAAGGAACATGCACCAGCAGTTGTCAAGTTTCAGCAGTGTCTATCATACGTTCCAAACATAGAATTAAGTTATCAAGGAACAAGCAGCAGCAGATGTTTCCATACAAGTCAGAAACAATCACCAATAAGTACCGAAACACATGCAATTAAGTAATGCAATCTGTCACTCACAGCGGTCCTGAGCAATGCAAGTAATCAAGGAACATGCACAAGCAGTTGTCCAGTTTCAGCAGTGTCTATCATACGTTCGAATTAAGTAATCAAGGAACATGCAGCAGCAAATGTTTCCATACATGTCAGAAACAATCACCAATAAGTACCGAAACACATGCAAGTAAGTAATGCAATCTGTCACTCACAGCGGTCATGAGCAATGCAAGTAATCAAGAAACATGCACCAGCAGTTGTCCAGTTTCAGCAGTGTCTGTCATACGTTCCTAACATACAATTAAGTAATCAAGGAACAAGCTGCAGCAGATGTTTCCATACAAGTCAGTTCAATCACCAATAAGTACCGAAATATATGCAAGTAAGTAATCCAATCTGTCACTCACAGCGGGCATGAGCAATGCAAGTAATCAAGGAACATGCACCAGCAGTTGTCCAGTTTCAGTAGTGTCTATCATACGTTGCTAACATAGAATTAAGTTATCAAGGAACAAGCAGCAGCAGATGTTTCCATACAAGTCAGAAACAATCACCAATAAGTCCCGAAACATATGCAAGAAAGTAATGCAATCTGTCACTCACAGCGGTCCTGAGCAATGAAAGTAATCAAAACATGCACCAGCAGTTGTCCAGTTTCAGCAGTGTCTATCATAGGTTCCTAACATAGAATTAAGTAATCAAGGAACAAGCAGCAGCAGATGTTTCCATACAAGTCAGAAACAATCACCAATAAGTACCGAAACATATGCAAGTAAGTAATGCAATCTGTCACTCACAGCGGTCCTGAGATATGCAAGTAATCAAGGAACATGCACCAGCAGTTGTCCAGTTTCAGCAGTGTCTATCATACGTTCCTAACGTATAAATAAGTAATCAAGGAACAGCCAGCAGCAGATGAATCCATACGAGTCAGTAACAATCACAAATAAGTACCGAAACATATGCAAGTAAGTAATGCAATCTGTCACTCACAGCGGTCCTGAGGAATGCAAGTAATCAAGGAACATGCACCAGCAGTTGTCCAGTTTCAGCAGTGTCTATCATACGTTCCTAACATACAATCAATTTATCAAGGAACAAGCAGCAGAAGATGTTTCCATACAAGTCAGAAACAATCACGAATAAGTACCAAAACATATACAAGTAAGTAACGCAATCTGTCACTCACAGCGGTCCTGAGCAATGCAAGTAATCAAGGAACATGCACCAGCAGTTGTCAAGTTTCATAAGTGTCTATCATACGTTCCTAACATAGAATTGAGTTATCAAGGAACAAGCAGCAGCAGATGTTTCCATACAAGTCAGAAACAATCACCAATAAGTACCGAAACACATGCAATTAAGTAATGCAATCTGACACTCACAGTGGTTCTGAACAATGCAAGTAATCAAGGAACATGCACCAGCAGTTGTCCAGTTTCAGCAGTGTCTATCATACGTTCCTAACATATAACTAAGTAATCAAGGAATAACCAGCAGCAGATGTTTCCATACGAGTCAGTAACAATCACCAATAAGTACCGAAACATATGCAAGTAAGCAATGCAATCTGTCACTCACACGGTCCTGAGCAATGAAAGTAATCAAGGAACATGCACCAGCAGTTGTCCAGTTTCAGCAGTGTCTATCATACGTTCCTAACATATAATAAGTAATCAAGGAACAACCGGCAACAGATGTTTCCATACGAGTCAGTAACAATCACCAATAAGTACCGAAACATATGCAAGTGAGTAATGCAATCTGTCACTCACAGCGGTCCTGAGCAATGCAAGTAATCAAGGAACATGCACCAGCAGTTGTCCAGTTTCAGCAGTGTCTATCATACGTTCCTAACATATAAAATAATTAATCTAGGAACAACCAGCAGCAGATGTTTCCATACGAGTCAGTAACAATCACCAATAAGTACCGAAACATATGCAAGTAAGTAATGCAATCTGTCACTCACAGCGGTCCTGAGCAATGCAAGTAATCGAGGAACATGTACCAGCAGTTGTCCAGTTTCAGCAGTGTCTATCATACGTTCCAAACATATAAATTAGTAATCAAGGAACAACCAGCAGCAGATGTTTCCATACGAGTCAGTAACAATCACCAATAAGTACCGAAACATATGCAAGTAAGCAATGCAATCTGTCACTCACAGCGGTCCTGAGGAATGCAAGTAATCAAGGAACATGCACCAGCAGTTGTCCAGTTTCAGCAGTGTCTATCATACGTTCCTAACATCCAATTAAGTTCTCAAGGTACAAGCAGCAGAAGATGTTTCCAAACAGGTCAGAAACAATCACCAATAAATACCAAAACATATGCAAGTAAGTAATGCAATCTGTCACTCACAGCGATCCTGAGCAATGCAAGTAATCAAGGAACATGCACCAGTAGTTGACAAGTTTCAGCAGTGTCTATCATACGTTCCTAACATAGAATTAAGTTATCAAGGAACAAGCAGCAGCAGATGTTTCCATACAAGTCAGAAACAATCACCAATAAGTACCGAAACACATGCAATTAAGTAATGCAATCTGTCTCTCACAGCGGTTCTGAACAATGCAAGTAATCAAGGAACATGCACCAGCAGTTGTCCAGTTTCAGCAGTGTCTATCATACGTTCCTAGCATAGAATTAAGTAATCAAGGAACAAGCAGCTGCAAATGTTTCCATACATGTCAGAAACAATCATCAATAAGTACCAAAACACAAGCAAGTAAGTAATGCAATCTGTCACTCACAGCGGTCATGAGCAATGCAAGTAATCAAGGAACATGCACCAGCAGTTGTCCAGTTTCAGCAGTGTCTATCATACGTTCCTAACATACAATTAAGTTATCAAGGAACAAGCAGCAAAAGATGTTTCCATACAAGTCAGAAACAATCACCAATAAGTATTAAAACATATGCAAGTAAGTAATGCATTCTGTCACTCACAGTGGTCCTGAGCAATGCAAGTAATCAAGGAACATGCAACAGCAGTTGTCAAGTTTCAGCAGTGACTATCATACGTTCCTAACATAGAATTAAGTTATCAAGGAACAAGCAGCAGCAGATGTTTCCATACAAGTCAGAAACAATCACCAATAAGTACCGAAACACATGCGATTAAGTAATGCAATCTGTCACTCACAGCGGTCCTGAGCAATGCAAGTAATCAAGGAACATGCACAAGCAGTTGTCCAGTTTCAGCAGTGTCTATCATACGTTCGAATTAAGTAATCAAGGAACATGCAGCAGCAAATGTTTCCATACATGTCAGAAACAATCACCAATAAGTAGCGAAACACATGCAAGTAAGTAATGCAATCTGTCACTCACAGCGGTCATGAGCAATGCAAGTAATCAAGAAACATGCACCAGCAGTTGTCCAGTTTCAGCAGTGTCTGTCATACGTTCCTAACATACAATTAAGTAATCGAGGAACATGCTGCAGCAGATGTTTCCATACAAGTCAGTTCAATCACCAATAAGTACCGAAATATATGCAAGTAAGTAATCCAATCTGTCACTCACAACGGTCATGAGCAATGCAAGTAATCAAGGAACATGCACCAGCAGTTGTCCAGTTTCAGTAGTGTCTATCATACATTGCTAACATAGAATTAAGTTGTCAAGGAACAAGCAGCAGCAGATGTTACCATACAAGTCAGAAACAATCACCAATAAGTACCGAAACATATGCAAGTAAGTAATGCAATCTGTCACTCACAGCGGTCCTGAGCAATGCAAGTAATCAAAACATGCACCAGCAGTTGTCCAGTTTCAGCAGTGTCTATCATACGTTCCTAACATAGAATTAAGTAATCAAGGAACAAGCAGCAGCAGATGTTTCCATACAAGTCAGAAACAATCACCAATAAGTACCGAAACATATGCAAGTAAGTAATGCAATCTGTCACTCACAGCGGTCCTGAGATATGCAAGTAATCAAGGAACATGCATCAGCTGTTGTCCAGTTTCAGCAGTGTCAATCATACGTTCCTAACATATAAATAAGTAATCAAGGAACAACCAGCAGCAATTGTTTCCATACGAGTCAGTAACAATCACAAATAAGTACCGAAACATATGCAAGTAAGTAATGCAATCTGTCACTCACAGCGGTCCTGAGGAATGCAAGTAATCAAGGAACATGCACCAGCAGTTGTCCAGTTTCAGCAGTGTCTATCATACGTTCCTAACATACAATCAAGTTATCAAGGAACAAGCAGCAGAAGATGTTTCTATACAAGTCAGAAACAATCACGAATAAGTACCAAAACATATACAAGTAACTAATGCAATCTGTCACTCACAGCGGTCCTGAGCAATACAAGTAATCAAGGAACATGCACCAGCAGTTGTCAAGTTTCAGCAGTGTGTATCATACGTTCCTAACATACAATTAAGTTATCAAGGAACAAGCAGCAACAGATGTTTCCATACAAGTCAGAAACAATCACCAATAAGTACCGAAACACATGCAATTAAGTAATGCAATCTGTTACTCACAGCGGTTCTGAACAATGCAAGTAATCAAGGAACATGCACCAGCAGTTGTCCAGTTTCAGCAGTGTCTATCATACGTTCCTAACATAGAATTAAGTAATCAAGGAACAAGCAGCTGCAAATGTTTCCATACATGTCAGAAACAATCATCAATAAGTACCAAAACACAAGCAAGTAAGTAATGCAATCTGTCACTCACAGCGGTCATGAGCAATGCAAGTAATCAAGGAACATGCACCAGCAGTTGTCCAGTTTCAGCAGTGTCTATCATACGTTCCTAACATACAATTAAGTTATCAAGGAACAAGCAGCAAAAGATGTTTCCATACAAGTCAGAAACAATCACCAATAAGTATTAAAACATATGCAAGTAAGTAATGCATTCTGTCACTCACAGTGGTCCTGAGCAATGCAAGTAATCAAGGAACATGCACCAGCAGTTGTCAAGTTTCAGCAGTGACTATCATACGTTCCTAACATAGAATTAAGTTATCAAGGAACAAGCAGCAGCAGATGTTTCCATACAAGTCAGAAACAATCACCAATAAGTACCGAAACACATGCGATTAAGTAATGCAATCTGTCACTCACAGCGGTCCTGAGCAATGCAAGTAATCAAGGAACATGCACAAGCAGTTGTCCAGTTTCAGCAGTGTCTATCATACGTTCGAATTAAGTAATCAAGGAACATGCAGCAGCAAATGTTTCCATACATGTCAGAAACAATCACCAATAAGTACCGAAACACATGCAAGTAAGTAATGCAATCTGTCACTCACAGCGGTCATGAGCAATGCAAGTAATCAAGAGACATGCACCAGCAGTTGTCCAGTTTCAGCAGTGTCTGTCATACGTTCCTAACATACAATTAAGTAATCGAGGAACATGCTGCAGCAGATGTTTCTATACAAGTCAGTTCAATCACCAATAAGTACCTAAATATATGCAAGTAAGTAATCCAATCTGTCACTCACAACGGTCATGAGCAATGCAAGTAATCAAGGAACATGCACCAGCAGTTGTCCAGTTTCAGTAGTGTCTATCATACATTGCTAACATAGAATTAAGTTATCAAGGAACAAGCAGCAGCAGATGTTTCCATACAAGTCAGAAACAATCACCAATAAGTACCGAAACATATGCAAGTAAGTAAAGCAATCTGTCACTCACAGCGGTCCTGAGCAATGCAAGTAATCAAAACATGCACCAGCAGTTGTCCAGTTTCAGCAGTGTCTATCATACGTTCCTAACATAGAATTAAGTAATCAAGGAACAAGCAGCAGCAGATGTTTCCATACAAGTCAGAAACAATCACCAATAAGTACCGAAACATATGCAAGTAAGTAATGCAATCTGTCACTCACAGCGGTCCTGAGATATGCAAGTAATCAAGGAACATGCACCAGCAGTTGTCCAGTTTCAGCAGTGTCTATCATACGTTCCTAACATATAAATAAGTAATCAAGGAACAACCAGTAGCAGATGTTTCCATACGAGTCAGTAACAATCACCAATAAGTACCGAAAGATATGCAAGTAAGTAATGCAATCTGTCACTCACAGCGGTCCTGAGCAATGCAAGTAATCAAGGAACACGTACCCGCAGTTGTCCAGTTTCAGCAGTGTCTATCATACGTTCCAAACATATAAATTAGTAATCAAGGAACAACCAGCAGCAGATGTTTCCATACGAGTCAGTAACAATCACCAATAAGTACCGAAACATATGCAAGTAAGCAATGCAATCTGTCACTCATAGCGGTCCTGAGGAATGCAAGTAATCAAGGAACATGCACCAGTAGTTGTCCAGTTTCAGCAGTGTCTATCATACGTTCCTAACATACAATTAAGTTATCAAGGTACAAGCAGCAGAAGATGTTTCCAAACAGGTCAGAAACAATCACCAATAAGTACCAAAACATATGCAAGTAAGTAATGCAATCTGTCACTCACAGCGATCCTGAGCAATGCAAGTAATCAAGGAACATGCACCAGCAGTTGTCAAGTTTCAGCAGTGTCTATCATACGTTCATGACAAAGAATTAAGTTATCAAGGAACAAGCAGCAGCAGATGTTTCCATACAAGACAGAAACAATCACCAATAAGTACCGAAACACATGCAATTAAGTAATGCAATCTGTCACTCACATCGGTTCTGAACAATGCAAGTAATCAAGGAACATGCACCAGCAGTTGTCCAGTTTCAGCAGTGTCTATCATACGTTCCTAACATAGAATTAAGTAATCAAGGAACAAGCAGCAGCAAATGTTTCCATACATGTCAGAAACAATCACCAATAAGTACCGAAACACAAGCAAGTAAGTAATGCAATCTGTCACTCACAGCGGTCATGAGCAATGCAAGTAATCAAGGAACATGCACCAGCAGTTGTCCAGTTTCAGCAATGTCTGTCATACGTTCCTAACATACAATTAAGTTATCAAGGAACAAGCAGCAAAAGAAGTTTCCATACAAGTCAGAAACAATCACCAATAAGTACCAAAACATATGCAAGTAAGTAATGCAATCTGTCACTCACAGTGGTCCTGAGCAATTCAAGTAATCAAGGAACATGCACCAGCAGCTGTCAAGTTTCAGCAGTGACTATCATACGTTCCTAACATAGAATTAAGTTATCAAGGAACAAGCAGCAGCAGATGTTTCCATACAAGTCAGAAACAATCACCAATAACTACCGAAACATATGCAATTAAGTAATGCAATCTGTCACTCACAGCGGTCCTGAGCAATGCAAGTAATTCAATCTGTCACTCACAGTGGTCTTGAGCAATGCAAGTAATCAAGGAACATGCACCAGCGGTTGTCAAGTTTCAGCAGTGACTATCAAACGTTCCTAACATAGAATTAAGTTATCAAGGAACAAGCAGCAGCAGATGTTTCCATACAAGTCAGAAACAATCACCAATAACTACCGAAACATATGCAATTAAGTAATGCAATCTGTCACTCACAGCGGTCCTGAGCAATGCAAGTAATCAAGGAACATGCACAAGCAGTTGTCCAGTTTCAGCAGTGTCTATCATACGTTCGAATTAAGTAATCAAGGAACATGCAGCAGCAAATGTTTCCATACATGTTAGAAACAATCACCAATAAGTACCGAAACACATGCAAGTAAGTAATGCAATCTGTCACTCACAGTGATCATAAGCAATGCAAGTAATCAAGAAACATGCACCAGCAGTTGTCCAGTTTCAGCAGTGTCTGTCATACGTTCCTAACATACAATTAAGTAATCAAGGAACAAGCTGCAGCAGATGTTTCCATACAAGTCAGTTCAATCACCAATAAGTACCGAAATATATGCAAGTAAGTAATCCAATCTGTCATTCACAGCGGTCATGAGCAATGCAAGTAATCAAGGAACATGCACCAGCAGTTGTCCAGTTTCAGTAGTGTCTATCATACGTTGCTAACATAGAATTGAGTAATCAAGGAACAAGCAGCAGCAGATGTTTCCATTCAAGTCAGAAACAATCACCAATAAGTACCGAAACATATGCAAGTAAGTAATGCAATCTGTCACTCACAGCGGTACTGAGATATGCAAGTAATCAAGGAACATGCACCAGCAGTTGTCCAGTTTCAGCAGTGTCTACCGTACGTTCCTAACATATAAATAAATAATCAAGGAACAACCAGCAGCAGATGTTTTCATACGAGTCAGTAACAATAACAAATAAGTACCGAAACATATGCAAGTAAGTAATGCAATATGTCACTCACAGCGGTTCTGAGGAATGCAAGTAATCAAGGAACATGCACCAGCGGTTGTCCAGTTTCAGTAGTGTCTATCATACGTTCCTAACATACAATTAAGTTATCAAGGAACAAGCAGCAGAAGATGTTTCCATACAAGTCAGAAACAATCACCAATAAGTACCAAAACATATGCAAGTAAGTAATGCAATCTGTCACTCCCAGCGGTCCTGAGCAATGCAAGTAATCAAGGAACATGCACCAGCAGTTGTCAAGTTTCAGCAGTGTCTATCATACGTTCCTAACATAGAATTAAGTTATCAAGGAACAAGCAGCAGCAGATGTTTCCATACAAGTCAGAAGCAATCACCAATAAGTACCGAAACACATGCAATGAAGTAATGCAATCTGTCACTCACAGCGGTCCTGAGCAATGCAAGTAATCAAAACATGCACCAGCAGTTGCCAGTTTCAGCAGTGTCTATCACACGTTCCTAACATAGAATTAAGTAATCAAGGAACAAGCAGCAGCAGATTTTTCCATACAAGTCAGAAACAATCACCAATAAGTACCGAAACATATTCAAGTAAGTAATGCAATCTGTCACTCACAACGGTCCTGAGATATGCAAGTAATCAAGGAACATGCACCAGCAGTTGTCCAGTTTCAGCAGTGTCTATCATACGTTCCTAACACATAAATAAGTAATCAAGGAACAACCAGTAGCAGATGTTTCCATACGAGTCAGTAACAATCACAAATAAGTACCGAAACATATGCAAGTAAGTAATGCAATCTGTCACTCACAGCGGTCCTGAGCAATGCAAGTACTCAAGGAACATGCACCAGCAGTTGTCCAATTTCAGCAGTGTCTATCATACGTTCCTAACATACAATCAAGTTATCAAGGAACAAGCAGCAGAAGATGTTTCCATACAAGTCAGAAACAATCACGAATAAGTACCAAAACATATGCAAGTAAGTAATGCAATCTGTCACTCACAGCGGTCCTGAGCAATGCAAGTAATTAAGGAACATGCACCAGCAGTTGTGAAGTTTCAGCAGTGTCTATCATACGTTCATGACAAAGAATTAAGTTATCAAGGAACAAGCAGCAGCAGATGTTTCCATACAAGACAGAAACAATCACCAATAAGTACCGAAACACATGCAATTAAGTAATGCAATCTGTCACTCACATCGGTTCTGAACAATGCAAGTAATCAAGGAACATGCACCAGCAGTTGTCCAGTTTCAGCAGTGTCTATCATACGTTCCTAACATAGAATTAAGTAATCAAGGAACAAGCAGCAGCAAATGTTTCCATACATGTCAGAAACAATCACCAATAAGTACCGAAACACAAGCAAGTAAGTAATGCAATCTGTCACTCACAGCGGTCATGAGCAATGCAAGTAATCAAGGAACATGCACCAGCAGTTGTCCAGTTTCAGCAATGTCTGTCATACGTTCCTAACATACAATTAAGTTATCAAGGAACAAGCAGCAAAAGATGTTTCCATACAAGTCAGAAACAATCACCAATAAGTACCAAAACATATGCAAGTAAGTAATGCAATCTGTCACTCACAGTGGTCCTGAGCAATTCAAGTAATCAAGGAACATGCACCAGCAGCTGTCAAGTTTCAGCAGTGACTATCATACGTTCCTAACATAGAATTAAGTTATCAAGGAACAAGCAGCAGCAGATGTTTCCATACAAGTCAGAAACAATCACCAATAACTACCGAAACATATGCAATTAAGTAATGCAATCTGTCACTCACAGCGGTCCTGAGTAATGCAAGTAATTCAATCTGTCACTCACAGTGGTCTTGAGCAATGCAAGTAATCAAGGAACATGCACCAGCGGTTGTCAAGTTTCAGCAGTGACTATCAAACGTTCCTAACATAGAATTAAGTTATCAAGGAACAAGCAGCAGCAGATGTTTCCATACAAGTCAGAAACAATCACCAATAACTACCGAAACATATGCAATTAAGTAATGCAATCTGTCACTCACAGCGGTCCTGAGCAATGCAAGTAATCAAGGAACATGCACAAGCAGTTGTCCAGTTTCAGCAGTGTCTATCATACTTTCGAATTAAGTAATCAAGGAACATGCAGCAGCAAATGTTTCCATACATGTTAGAAACAATCACCAATAAGTACCGAAACACATGCAAGTAAGTAATGCAATCTGTCACTCACAGCGATCATAAGCAATGCAAGTAATCAAGAAACATGCACCAGCAGTTGTCCAGTTTCAGCAGTGTCTGTCATACGTTCCTAACATACAATTAAGTAATCAAGGAACAAGCTGCAGCAGATGTTTCCATACAAGTCAGTTCAATCACCAATAAGTACCGAAACATATGCAAGTAAGTAATGCAATCTGTCACTCACAGCGGTCCTGAGCAATGCAAGTAATCAAAACATGCACCAGCAGTTTTCCAGTTTCAGCAGTGTCTATCATACGTTCGTAACATAGAATTAAGTAATCAAGGAACAAGCAGCAGCAGATTTTTCCATACAAGTCAGAAACAATCACCAATAAGTACCGAAAGATGCAAGTAAGTAATGCAATCTGTCACTCACAGCGGTACTGAGATATGCAAGTAATCAAGGAACATGCACCAGCAGTTGTCCAGTTTCAGCAGTGTCTACCGTACGTTCCTAACATATAAATAAATAATCAAGGAACAACCAGCAGCAGATGTTTTCATACGAGTCAGTAACAATCACAAATAAGTACCGAAACATATGCAAGTAAGTAATGCAATATGTCACTCACAGCGGTTCTGAGGAATGCAAGTAATCAAGGAACATGCACCAGCGGTTGTCCAGTTTCAGTAGTGTCTATCATACGTTCCTAACATACAATTAAGTTATCAAGGAACAAGCAGCAGAAGATGTTTCCATACAAGTCAGAAACAATCACCAATAAGTACCAAAACATATGCAAGTAAGTAATGCAATCTGTCACTCCCAGCGGTCCTGAGCAATGCAAGTAATCAAGGAACATGCACCAGCAGTTGTCAAGTTTCAGCAGTGTCTATCATACGTTCCTAACATAGAATTAAGTTATCAAGGAACAAGCAGCAGCAGATGTTTCCATACAAGTCAGAAGCAATCACCAATAAGTACCGAAACACATGCAATGAAGTAATGCAATCTGTCACTCACAGTGATCCTGAGCAATGTAAGTAATCAAGGAACATGCACCACCAGTTGTCCAGTTTCAGCAGTGTCTTTCATACGTTCCTAACATACAATTAAGTAATCAAGGAACAAGCTGCAGCAGATGTTTCCATACAAGTCAGTTCAATCACCAATAAGTACCGAAATATATGCAAGTAAGTAATCCAATCTGTCACTCACAGCGGTCATGAGCAATGCAAGTAATCAAGGAACATGCACCAGCAGTTGTCCAGTTTCAGTAGTGTCTATCGTACGTTGCTAACATAGAATTGAGTAATCAAGGAACAATCAGCAGCAGATGTTTCCATACAAGTCAGAAACAATCACCAATAAGTACCGAAACATATGCAATTATGTAATGCAATCTGTCACTCTCATTTGTCCTGAGATATGCAAGTAATCAAGGAACATGCACCAGCAGTTGTCCAGTTTCAGCAGTGTCTATCATACGTTCCTAACATATAAATAAGTAATCAAGGAACAACCAGCAGCAGATGTTTCCATACGAGTCAGTAACAATCACAAATAAGTACCGAAACATATGCAAGTAAGTAATGCAATATGTCACTCACAGCGGTCCTGAGGAATGCAAGTAATCAAGGAACATGCACCAGCAGTTGTCAAGTTTCAGCAGTGACTATCATACGTTCCTAACATAGAATTAAGTTATCAAGGAAAAAGCAGCAGCAGATGTTTCCATACAAGTCAGAAACAATCACCAATAAGTACCGAAACACATGGAATTAAGTAATGCAATCTGTCACTCACAGCGGTCCTGAGCAATGCAAGTAAACAAGGAACATGCACAAGCAGTTGTCCAGTTTCAGCGGTGTCTATCATACGTTCGAATTAAGTAATCAAGGAACTAGCTGCAGCAGATGTTTCCATACAAGTCAGTTCAATCACCAATAAGTACCGAAATATATGCAATTAAGTAATCCAATCTGTCACTCACAGCGGTCATGAGCAATGCAAGTAATCAAGGAACATGCACCAGCAGTTGTCCAGTTTCAGTAGTGTCTACCATACGTTGCTAACATAGAATTAAGTTATCAAGGAACAAGCAGCAACAGATGTTTCCATACAAGTCAGAAACAATCACCAATAAGTACCGAAACATATGCAAGTAAGTAATGCAATCTGTCACTCACAGCGGTCCTGAGCAATGCAAGTAATCAAAACATGCACCAGCAGTTTTCCAGTTTCAGCAGTGTCTATCATACGTTCGTAACATAGAATTAAGTAATCAAGGAACAAGCAGCAGCAGATTTTTCCATACAAGTCAGAAACAATCACCAATAAGTACCGAAAGATGCAAGTAAGTAATGCAATCTGTCACTCACAGCGGTACTGAGATATGCAAGTAATCAAGGAACATGCACCAGCAGTTGTCCAGTTTCAGCAGTGTCTACCGTACGTTCCTAACATATAAATAAATAATCAAGGAACAACCAGCAGCAGATGTTTTCATACGAGTCAGTAACAATCACAAATAAGTACCGAAACATATGCAAGTAAGTAATGCAATATGTCACTCACAGCGGTTCTGAGGAATGCAAGTAATCAAGGAACATGCACCAGCGGTTGTCCAGTTTCAGTAGTGTCTATCATACGTTCCTAACATACAATTAAGTTATCAAGGAACAAGCAGCAGAAGATGTTTCCATACAAGTCAGAAACAATCACCAATAAGTACCAAAACATATGCAAGTAAGTAATGCAATCTGTCACTCCCAGCGGTCCTGAGCAATGCAAGTAATCAAGGAACATGCACCAGCAGTTGTCAAGTTTCAGCAGTGTCTATCATACGTTCCTAACATAGAATTAAGTTATCAAGGAACAAGCAGCAGCAGATGTTTCCATACAAGTCAGAAGCAATCACCAATAAGTAGCGAAACACATGCAATGAAGTAATGCAATCTGTCACTCACAGTGATCCTGAGCAATGTAAGTAATCAAGGAACATGCACCACCAGTTGTCCAGTTTCAGCAGTGTCTTTCATACGTTCCTAACATACAATTAAGTAATCAAGGAACAAGCTGCAGCAGATGTTTCCATACAAGTCAGTTCAATCACCAATAAGTACCGAAATATATGCAAGTAAGTAATCCAATCTGTCACTCACAGCGGTCATGAGCAATGCAAGTAATCAAGGAACATGCACCAGCAGTTGTCCAGTTTCAGTAGTGTCTATCGTACGTTGCTAACATAGAATTGAGTAATCAAGGAACAATCAGCAGCAGATGTTTCCATACAAGTCAGAAACAATCACCAATAAGTACCGAAACATATGCAATTAAGTAATGCAATCTGTCACTCTCATTTGTCCTGAGATATGCAAGTAATCAAGGAACATGCACCAGCAGTTGTCCAGTTTCAGCAGTGTCTATCATACGTTCCTAACATATAAATAAATAATCAAGGAACAACCAGCAGCAGATGTTTTCATACGAGTCAGTAACAATCACAAATAAGTACCGAAACACATGGAATTAAGTAATGCAATCTGTCACTCACAGCGGTCCTGAGCAATGCAAGTAAACAAGGAACATGCACAAGCAGTTGTCCAGTTTCAGCAGTGTCTATCATACGTTCGAATTAAGTAATCAAGGAACATGCAACAGCAAATGTTTCCATACATGTCAGAAACAATCACCAATAAGTACCGAAACACATGCAAGTAAGTAATGCAATCTGTCACTCACAGCGGTCATGAGCAATGCAAGTAATCAAGAAACATGCACCAGCAGTTGTCCAGTTTCAGCAGTGTCTGTCATACGTTCCTAACATATAATTAAGTAATCAAGGAACTAGCTGCAGCAGATGTTTCCATACAAGTCAGTTCAATCACCAATAAGTACCGAAATATATGCAATTAAGTAATCCAATCTGTCACTCACAGCGGTCATGAGCAATGCAAGTAATCAAGGAACATGCACCAGCAGTTGTCCAGTTTCAGTAGTGTCTACCATACGTTGCTAACATAGAATTAAGTTATCAAGGAACAAGCAGCAACAGATGTTTCCATACAAGTCAGAAACAATCACCAATAAGTACCGAAACATATGCAAGTAAGTAATGCAATCTGTCACTCACAGCGGTCCTGAGCAATGCAAGTAATCAAAACATGCACCAGCAGTTTTCCAGTTTCAGCAGTGTCTATCATACGTTCGTAACATAGAATTAAGTAATCAAGGAACAAGCAGCAGCAGATTTTTCCATACAAGTCAGAAACAATCACCAATAAGTACCGAAACATATGCAAGTAAGTAATGCAATCTGTCACTCACAGCGGTCCTGAGATATGCAAGTAATCAAGGAACATGCACCAGCAGTTGTCCAGTTTCAGCAGTGTCTATCATACGTTCCTAACATATAAATAAGTAATCAAGGAACAACCAGTAGCAGATGTTTCCATACGAGTCAGTAACAATCACAAATAAGTACCGAAACATATGCAAGTAAGTAATGCAATCTGTCACTCACAGCGGTCCTGAGGAATGCAAGTAATCAAGGAACATGCACCAGCAGTTGTCCAGTTTCAGCAGTGTCTATCATACGTTCCTAACATACAATCAAGTTATCAAGGAACAAGCAGCAAAAGATGTTTCCATACATGTCAGAAACAACCAACAATAAGTACCAAAACATATGCAAGTAAGTAATGCAATCTGTCACTCACAGTGGTCCTGAGCAATGCAAGTAATCAAGGAACATGCACCAGCAGTTGTCAAGTTTCAGCAGTGACTATCATACGTTCCTAACATAGAATTAAGTTATCAAGGAACAAGCAGCAGCAGATGTTTCCATACAAGTCAGAAACAATCACCAATAAGTACCGAAACACATGCAATTAAGTAATGCAATCTGTCACTCACAGCGGTCCTGAGCAATGCAAGTAATTAAGGAACATGCACCAGCAGTTGTGAAGTTTCAGCAATGTCTATCATACGTTCCTGAAAAAGAATTAAGTTATCAAGGAACAAGCAGTAGCAGATGTTTCCATACAAGACAGAAACAATCACCAATAAGTACCGAAATACATGCAATTAAGTAATGCAATCTGTCACTCACAGCGGTTCTGAACAATGCAAGTAATCAAGGAACATGCACCAGCAGTTGTCCAGTTTCAGCAGTGTCTATCATACGTTTCTAACATAGAATTAAGTAATCAAGGAACAAGCAGCAGCAAATGTTTCCATACATGTCAGAAACAATCACCAATAAGTACCGAAACACAAGCAAGTAAGTAATGCAATCTGTCACTCACAGCGGTCATGAGCAATGCAAGTAATCAAGGAACATGCACCAGTAGTTGTCGAGTTTTAGCAGTGTCTGTCATACGTTCCTAACATACAATTAAGTTATCAAGGAACAAGCAGCAAAAGATGTTTCCATACAAGTCAGAAACAATCACCAATAAGTACCAAAACATATGCAAGTAAGTAATGCAATCTGTCACTCACAGTGGTCCTGAGCAATGCAAATAATCAAGGAACATGCACCAGCAGTTGTCAAGTTTCAGCAGTGACTATCATACGTTTCTAACATAGAATTAAGTTATCAAGGAACAAGCAGCAGCAGATGTTTCCATACAAGTCAGAAACAATCACCAATAAGTAACGAAACACATGCAATTAAGTAATGCAATCTATCACTCACAGCGGTTCTGAACAATGCAAGTAATCAAAGAACATGCACCAGCAGTTGTCCAGTTTCAGCAGTGTCTATCATACGTTCCTAACATAGAATTAAGTAATCAAGGAACAAGCAGCAGCAAATGTTTCAATACATGTCAGAAACAATCACCAATAAGTACCGAAACACAAGCAAGTAAGTAATGCAATCTGTCACTCACAGCGGTCATGAGCAATGCAAGTAATCAAGGAACATGCACCAGCAGTTGTACAGTTTCAGCAGTGTCTGTCATACGTTCCTAACATACAATTAAGTTATCAAGGAACAAGCAGCAAAAGATGTTTCCATACAAGTCAGAAACAATCACCAATAAGTACCAAAACATATGCAAGTAAGTAATGCAATCTGTCACTCACAGTGGTCCTGAGCAATGCAAGTAATCAAGGAACATGCACCAGCAGTTGTCAAGTTTCAGCAATGACTATCATACGTTCCTAACATAGAATTAAGTTATCAAGGAACAAGCAGCAGCAGATGTTTCCATACAAGTCAGAAACAATCACCAATAAGTAACGAAACACATGCAATTAAGTAATGCAATCTATCACTCACAGCGGTTCTGAACAGTGCAAGTAATCAAAGAACATGCACCAGCAGTTGTCCAGTTTCAGCAGTGTCTATCATACGTTCTTAACATAGAATTAAGTAATCAAGGAACAAGCAGCAGTAAATGTTTCCATACATGTCAGAAACAATCACCAATAAGTACCGAAACATAAGCAAGTAAGTAATGCAATCTGTCACTCACAGCGGTCATGAGCAATGCAAGTAATCAAGGAACATGCACCAGCAGTTGTCCAGTTTCAGCAGTGTCTGTCATACGTTCCTAACATACAAATAAGTTATCATGGAACAAGCAGCAAAAGATGTTTCCATACAAGTCAGAAACAATCATCAATAAGTACCAAATTATATGCACGTAAGTAATGCAATCTGTCACTCACAGTGGTCCTGAGCAATGCAAGTAATCAAGGAACATGCACCAGCGGTTGTCAAGTTTCAGCAGTGACTATCATACGTTCCGAACATAGAATTAAGTTATCAAGGAACAAGCAGCAGCAGATGTTTCCATACTAGTCAGAAACTATAACCAATAAGTACCGAAGCACATGCAATTAAGTAATGCAATCTGTCACTCACAGCGGTCCTGAGCAATGCATGTAATCAAGGAACATGCACAAGCAGTTGTCCAGTTTCAGCAGTGTCTATCATACGTTCGAATTAAGTAATCAAGGAACATGCAGCAGCAAATGTTTCTATACATGTTAGAAACAATCACCAATAAGTACCGAAACACATGCTAGTAAGTAATGCAATTTGTCACTCACAGCGGTCATAGGCAATGCAAGTAATCAAGAAACATGCACCAGCAGTTGTCCAGTTTCAGTAGTGTCTGTCATACGTTCCTAACATACAATTAAGTAATCAAGGAACAAGCTGCAGCAGATGTTTCCATACAAGTCAGTTCAATCACCAATAAGTACCGAAAGATATGCAAGTAAGTAATCCAATCTGTCACTCACAGCGGTCATGAGCAATGCAAGTAATCAAGGAACATGCACCAGCAGTTGTCCAGTTTCAGTAGTGTCTATCATACGTTGCTAACATAGAATTGAGTAATCAAGGAACAAGCAGCAGCAGATGTTTCCATACAAGTCAGAAACAATCACCAATAAGTACCGAAACATATGCAAGTAAGTAATGCAATCTGTCACTCTCATTTGTCCTGAGATATGCAAGTAATCAAGGAACATGCACCAGCAGTTGTCCAGTTTCAGCAGTGTCTATCATACGTTCCTAACATATAAATAAATAATCAAGGAACAACCAGCAGCAGATGTTTTCATAAGAGTCAGTAACAATCACAAATAAGTACCGAAACATATGCAAGTAAGTAATGCAATATGTCACTCACAGCGGTCCTGAGGAATGCAAGTAATCAAGGAACATGCACCAGCAGTTGTCCAGTTTCAGTAGTGTCTATCATACGTTCCTAACATACAATTAAGTTATCAAGGAACAAGCAGCAGAAGATGTTTCCATACAAGTCAGAAACAATCATTAATAAGTACCAAAACATATACAAGTAAGTAATGCAATCTGTCACTCACAGCGGTCCTGAGCAATGCAAGTAATCAAGGAACATGCACCAGCAGTTGTCAAGTTTCAGCAGTGTCTATCATACGTTCCTATCATAGAATTAAGTTATCAAGGAACAAGCAGCAGCAGATGTTTCCATACAAGTCAGAAATAATCACCAATAAGTACCGAAACACATGCAATTAAGTAATGCAATGTGTCACTCATAGTGGTCCTGAGCAATGTAAGTAATCAAGGAACATGCACCACCAGTTGTCCAGTTTCAGCAGTGTCTTTCATACGTTCCTAACATAGAATTATGTAATCAAGGAACATGCAGCAGCAAATGTTTCCATACAAGTCAGAAACAATCTCCAATAAGTACCGAAACACATGCAAGTAAGTAATGCAATCTGTCACTCACAGCGATCTTGAGCAATGCAAGTAATCAAGGAACATGCACCAGCAGTTGTCAAGTTTCAGCAGTGTCTGTCATACGTTCCTAACATACAATTAAGTAATTAAGGAACAAGCTGCAGCAGATTTTTCCATACAAGTCAGTTCAGTCACCAATAAGTACCTAAACATATGCAAGTAAGTAATCCAATATGTCACTCACAGCGGTCATGAGCAATGCAAGTAATCAAGGAACATGCACCAGCAGTTGTCCAGTTTCAGCAGTGTATGTCATACGTTCCTAACATAGAATTTAGTTATCAAGGAACAAGCAGCAGCAGATGTTTCCATACAAGTCAGAAACAATCACCAATAAGTACCGAAACATATGCAAGTAAGTAATACAATCTGTCACTCACAGCGGTCCTGAGCAATGCAAGTAATCAAGGAACATGCACCAGCAGTTGTCCAGTTTCAGCAGTGTCTATCATACGTTCCTAACATATAAATAAGTAATCAAGGAACAACCAGCAGCAGATGTTTCCATACGAGTCAGTAACAATCACAAATAAGTACCGAAACATATGCAAGTAAGTAATGCAATCTGTCACTCACAACGATCCTGAGGAATGCAAGTAATCAACGAACATGCACCAGCAGTTGTCCAGTTTCAGCAGTGTCTATCATACGTTCCTAACATACAATTAAGTTACCAAGGAACAAGCAGCAGAAGATGTTTCCATACAAGTCAGAAACAATCACCAATAAGTACCAAAACATATGCAAGTAAGTAATGCAATCTGTCACTCACAGCGGTTCTGAGCAATGCAAGTAATCAAGGAACATGCACCAGCAGTTGTCAAGTTTCAGCAGTGTCTATCATACGTTCCTAACATAGAATTAAGTTATCAAGGAACAAGCAGCAGCAGATGTTTCCATACAAGTCAGAATCAATCACCAATAAGTACCGAAACACATGCAATTAAGTAATGCAATCTGTCACTCACAGCGGTCATGAGCAATGCAAGTAATCATGGAACATGCACCACCAGTTGTCCAGTTTCAGCAGTGTCTTTCATACGTTCCTAACATAAAATTAAGTAATCAAGGTACATGCAGCAGCAAATGTTTCCATACAAGTCAGAAAAAATCTCCAATAAGTACCGAAACACATGCAGGTAAGTAATGCAATCTGTCACTCACAGCGATCATGAGCAATGCAAGTAATGAAGGAACATGCACCAGCAGTTGTCCAGTTTCAGCAGTGTCTGTCATACGTTCCTAACATACAATTAAGTAATCAAGGAACATGCACCAGCAGTTGTCCAGTTTCAGCAGTGTATGTCATACGTTCCTAACATAGAATTTAGTTATCAAGGAACAAGCAGCAGCAGATGTTTCCATACAAGTCAGAAACAATCACCAATAAGTACCGAAACATATGCAAGTA
Organism: Centrapalus pauciflorus; assembly: GCA_020465985.1. NCBI lineage: Eukaryota > Viridiplantae > Streptophyta > Magnoliopsida > Asterales > Asteraceae > Centrapalus > Centrapalus pauciflorus. The sequence continues at coordinate 31,413 of JAANYP010005656.1, forward strand.
AGTAATACAATCTGTCACTCACAGCGGTCCTGAGCAATGCAAGTAATCAAGGAACATGCACCAGCAGTTGTCCAGTTTCAGCAGTGTCTATCATACGTTCCTAACATATAAATAAGTAATCAAGGAACAACCAGCAGTAGATGTTTCCATACGAGTCAGTAACAATCACAAATAAGTACCGAAACATATGCAAGTAAGTAATGCAATCTGTCACTCACAACGATCCTGAGGAATGCAAGTAATCAACGAACATGCACCAGCAGTTGTCCAGTTTCAGCAGTGTCTATCATACGTTCCTAACATACAATTAAGTTACCAAGGAACAAGCAGCAGAAGATGTTTCCATACAAGTCAGAAACTATCACCAATAAGTACCAAAACATATGCAAGTAAGTAATGCAATCTGTCACTCACAGCGGTTCTGAGCAATGCAAGTAATCAAGGAACATGCACCAGCAGTTGTCAAGTTTCAGCAGTGTCTATCATACGTTCCTAACATAGAATTAAGTTATCAAGGAACAAGCAGCAGCAGATGTTTCCATACAAGTCAGAAACAATCACCAATAAGTACCGAAACACATGCAATTAAGTAATGCAATCTGTCACTCACAGCGGTCATGAGCAATGCAAGTAATCATGGAACATGCACCACCAGTTGTCCAGTTTCAGCAGTGTCTTTCATACGTTCCTATCATAGAATTAAGTTATCAAGGAACAAGCAGCAGCAGATGTTTCCATATAAGTCAGAAATAATCACCAATAAGTACCGAAACACATGAAATTAAGTAATGCAATCTGTCACTCACAGCGATCATGAGCAATGCAAGTAATGAAGGAACATGCACCAGCAGTTGTCCAGTTTCAGCAGTGTCTGTCGTACGTTCCTAACATACAATTAAGTAATCAAGGAACAAGCTGCAGCAGATTTTTCCATACAAGTCAGTTCAGTCACCAATAAGTACCGAAACATATGCAAGTAAGTAATCCAATCTGTCACTCACAGCGGTCATGAGCAATACAAGTAATCAAGGAACATGCACCTGCAGTTGTCCAGTTTCAGTAGTGTATGTCATACGTTCCTAACATAGAATTAAGTTATCATGGAACAAGCAGCAGCAGATGTTTCCATACAAGTCAGAAACAATCACCAATAAGTACCGAAACATATGCAAGTAAGTAATGCAATCTGTCACTCACAGCGGTCCTGAGCAATGCAAGTAATCAAGGAACATGCACCAGCAGTTGTCCAGTTTCAGCAGTGTCTATCATACGTTCCTAACATATAAATAAGTAATCAAGGAACAACCAGCAGCAGATGTTTCCATACGAGTCAGTAACAATCACAAATAAGTACCGAAACATATGCAAGTAAGTAATTCAATCTATCACTCACAGCGATCCTGAGGAATGCAAGTAATCAACGAACATGCACCAGCAGTTGTCCAGTTTCAGCAGTGTCTATTTCATCATACATTTATGTTTATATAAGTCTTGCATAATATATATAATCACCAACAACAAGTTACATAAAAACTCAAGTTTATAAGTTTCTAGGTTTTATTTTAAGTTGTTTCTTTACATATGTTTATGAATATGTAAACACATTATAAAAGTGTTAATATTATGAAAACATGTGATATATATGTGTTTTTATAACTATTTTGGCTTTTATACAAGTTGTCTTTAAATAAACAACAAGAATCATAAGTTGTTTTAAGTTTATAAACTACGGATTTTCGGCAGAAAATTTATATCGACTTTGAAAAATCATAACTAATTCATAACTCAACGAAATGAGTTGATTCTTGTCTCAAAAGTTAGATCTATGTCTTAACTATAGATCTGCAATTTTTCATAATTTATTTTGAAGTTTAAGACCTCCAGAAATTATTTGAGAAACCGAAAGTTTGACAGCTCAAAAATGGCCAACATAGCATTTTTAACGAGCTTTTTCACCAACCTAAACAACTCGAAAAATGGCCGTTCTTGATTCTAAAAATCCTTTGTATATAGTAGTTTAATGTCCTAGAAAACCAAAGTCTAAAACATTTTGGAGCTTGGTCAAAAACAGCCTCAAAGTAGGCCGAAAAACCTCCGAAAAAGCTGGAAAATTATATATATATAAACATGACGTTTTAAGCAAATCTTATTTATAAACTTGTAATGTTGGGTGATTTAAGACATAAAAATCTATAAATATTTCTATTATCATATATTAGTGATATTAAGTCCTTATTATCATTTAGGACTCGGTTAAACACCTCCGGTTTCATCACCCATCAAACAACGCACATTTGCATTTTTACGCATATTTTGCCTTCGCAATTCCGGTGAGTCTTCATAGCCCCTATTTTTCACTATCTATTGGGGTGGAAATACATGCACTGTTTTCATATGGACATCTAAACTGTATATTTCTTATATGTATTACATATGGTTCCATTAGCTCTTATATCATGAACCGTTAATTGCATTTATTTGTAAGCGCGAATATATTGTGGATAGATCTGTCGGGAGTCATGTCCCCCATTCGGGTTAGCTCCGTTCGGCTAACAGCGAGTGCATATATATTCAACACACGGTATTACGTATGGGAATACTGCACAGGGCAAACTCATTCTAATTAAGCTTCGGTTGCATGATGGTTTATGTAATACATACGCGGAATTTATGATTTTATAAATTCAACTCATCTGATAATGTCCATACAACTGGTCTTTTCGCGTAAACCTATGAGCTCATCAACAATTTTTGTTGACGTATTTTAGCATGTATTTTCAGGTAATTAAGGCAAGTATGCCTTCAGAAGTAACCACTTTCAAGCTTCCGCACTTAAGGAGTCGCATTCTTTTCAAACCGTCGGAGATTTATTTGCATTATTTTGGATAATTTAATTATGTATTTAAATCTCTGTGCCTTACGAACTACTCTTTATCATTTACGGGTTATGTAAAACATTTCTACCTTTTAAAGTTATATCGATGTATTTTTGAAAACGTCCATATAGTGGTCGTTCATTATGATTATGGTTACGCTTCCGCACTCGTCACGCCTCGCTGCCAACCGGGGGAGCAGGGTGTGACACAATGCAAGTAATCAAGGAACATGCACCAGCAGTTTTCCAGTTTCAGCAGTGTCTGTCATACGTTCCTAACATATAACTAAGTAATCAAGGAACAACCAGCAGCAGATGGTTCCATACGAGTCAGTAACAATCACCAAGAAGTACCGAAACATATGCAAGTAAGCAATGCAATCTGTCACTCACATCGGTCCTGAGCAATGCAAGTAATAAAGGAACATGCACCAGCAGTTGTCCAGTTTCAGCATATGTACAAGCTTCCTTGAATACCAACACTATCACTCTTTTTTTTTCGTCAATCGCTCTCTTAACTTCACTCGTTTTTGCAAAGAAATTCTTCTTGACACACTCTCTTTTTTCATCATCATTTGTCTCACTTTTCTCACCCTCAACACTCTTTGCTTTATTTTTACTGCTCATTTTTTTCTCTTTGCACTCATTATTTTTCCTCTCATCCTCCCAAGCTCGCCTTGAAGTGATCATTTTAATTTGGTCCTCCTGCACTTGTTGTGGGGTTAGGGAGACAAGAACTACTTTCTTTTCATGATCTTTAAGCATATATTGATTAAGAAAGCCATCATAGATAACTTTCCTATCAAATTGCCAAGGTCTACCAAGTAGTATATGACTTACTTGCATTGGAACCACGTCACACATCACTTCGTCTTTGTACTTTCCGATGGAAAATGTGATCAAGGCCTGTTTAGTCACCTTCACTTCGCCACATTCATTCAACCATTGAAGCTTATATGGGTGTGGATGCTTCAACGTGCGCAAATTCAGCTTCTCAATTACCTCGTTACTCACAACATTGGTACAACTCCCACCATCAATAATGAGGCTACATACTTTACCTTGCACCAAACATCGCGTATGGAAGATATTTTCTCGTTGTTGTGTGTCTTCCACCTTGGCTTGTATGTTTAAAACTTTCTTGACCACCAAGAGCTCTCCGCTTTCTGCCTCGGTTTGCTCCAAGTCCTCTTCATCATCCGAAACATCCTCCTTTTCATTTTCAGACTCTATTTCACCACTTTCATGAAGAAGCATAACTTTTTTGTTTGGGCATTGTGAAGCAATGTGCCCCACACCTAGACAATGAAAACATTTAATTTCACGAGTTCGTGTAGGGGTAGAAACGATACCTTTGCCTTTGCCCATTTCCCTACCTTTTGTGGCATCATCTTGGTTCTTTAAAGGTGTAGAAAAGGTACCTTTAGATGTCTCCCCTTTTGGCCTATGAGAATATTGAGAGTTGGACGTACTTCCCTTAGAAAAACTATTTCTTCTCCTCAATTGTCTTTAAACTTTCATGGCCGTATGAACCATCTCTTCAAGGTCTAAACAATATTGCAACTCCACGACATTAGAAATATCTTGATTCAAGCCACTCAAGAATCTTGCCATTGTTGCTTCCCTATCTTCTTCAATATTTGCTCTAATCATGGCAATCTCCATCTCTTTGTAATAATCATCCACAGACTTTGCTCCCTGATTCAAAGATTGTAATTTGCGATACAAGTCTCGAAAATAGTGAGAGGGGACAAACCTTTTACGCATAACAGCCTTCATTTCAACCCATGTAGAAATAGGCCTTTCTCCATTTCTTCTTCGGTTGGTGACTAATTGATCCCACCATACTATAGCGTAATCTGTGAATTCAATTGCTGCTACTTTCACCTTTTGATCCTCGCGATAATTATTACATGCAAAAATCAGTTCAACCTTTTTTTCCCAGTCCAAATACGCTTCCGGATCACTCTTTCCTTGAAATTGTGGAATTCTCATCTTAATGTTGTTGAGTCCTCTATTAGCACCATGGTTTCTTCTATGCCTCCTTCTTTCAGATCCTCTATCCCATTCATCATCTTGAGCGTCATCTTCATGATTTTCATCAGAAACTTGTGATGGTGGTGGAGCATGAGGTCCACGTGCCTCCAATCTATCCATTCTTTCATGGATTTGATTAAACTCGTCAGTCATTAAACGTCGCATTTCAGCCATGAGAGCTTGGACTTGAATGTTAGGAAGGGGTTGATTATCTTCCATCTTTTAATCTGAAAAAAACAAGAGTAAAAAAAAAATATTTCCTCTCCTCACTCCCTTACGTGTTTCACTCAAGAGATGTCACTCAACGCTCGTGTCTCATACAAAAAAATAATCGGCTTTTACCCTCAAGTGTTCTCACAACTCAATGCCTTTTACCTCTCTATTCCTTGTGGAGCTCAATTGGTAAAAGAACAAATCAAATTAGAGCACAAAACTGAAAGTGTTCAAGAAAATCCTTTAGAACTTAATTTGATACCAACGAGTTTAGAACTTTTAAAGAAGATGGGATAAACAAAAAAAAAATAGTAAGGTGAGGAGAAACAAAGTACTAAACAATGAGAAGAAGTTGGAACAAAAATGATATAGAAGATAAATTATTGATTTTCAAGCACACGTGTTCATATAAACTTCTTTTATTATTTTTTTTTTGCAACCTTTTTCTTTAATTTTTTTTTGCTGCACTTTTTTTATGCTTTTTTTTTGTTGCACTTTTTTTTGTTCTTATTTCGCTCTTCTTCTTTTCTTTTTTTTGCTCTTTTTTTTTTTGTTGAACAACGTGACTTTTTTTTAATATGACAAAACTAAAAAAATTGTAAAAGATAAGATAAGATGATAAGAAAGACAAACACAATGATAAGATCAAAATGTAAAAACAACTTAAGAATCGAACCTTTGTAGCTCTGATACCAAATGATACCCGAACTACTCTTTATCATTTACGGGTTATGTAAAACATTTCTACCTTTTAAAGTTATATCGATGTATTTTTGAAAACGTCCATATAGTGGTCGTTCATTATGATTATGGTTACAATTCCGCACTCGTCACGCCTCGCTGCCAACCGGGGGAGCAGGGTGTAACAGATTGGTATCAGAGCCATAGTTATAGTGAACTAGGTTGCATTAGTACTAGACTATAACTGCACATAAGATTTACTAATCTTAGAAATATTTTGTAACTTGTAACTAACTAAAAGACTATGAATGGACCTGATAGCAGAAATCATGTCCCACCCGGAGACTATCATCTTGTCAGATTCAGAGGATGAGTACACCCCTACGAGCCCCGCAGCCACTGAGATTTTCACTGAAGGAGAAACATCTGAGGAAGAAGACCCCTCTGAAGACCCAATGGAGGAGTCAGAAGAGGAACCAATGGAAGAAGATAACGCTGGAGAGAATCCACCGCCTCCAACAGTCCCCGCTCGCATTCCACACTACCCGGCAGAGCCGTCCTTTAAGCCATATCGGCCTTACCCTAACGGCCCCAAAATGCTGTACACACCCCGAAAGCGGGTGAACCCACCAAGAAGGGAGTCTATTCCTGTCCCGACTCCCCAGCCCAATCCCCCGACGCCACACCGACGGGTAGACGCCCGGCGATGGACCTGGATACCGGAGACCCTCCGCGAATGGAGGCAGTTGGAGGGAGTTCCTCCAAACTTCAAGATAGGAGGACCATCCTCCGCACCTGTCCCGACCCTCACCCAAGAGCCTACCGAGCAAACCATACCACTTCTGATAGCACGGTCGACTAGGCATGACCACCAGATCCGATCACTTAACCTAGATATCGGTGGGATGACCGCTCGTCTAGAGCGGGAGGAGTTGCAAAACTCCAATATCTACTGGGCTAACCAGCATGCTCTCACCATCCAACAGGATGGCCTGAATGAGTTTCGGCAACAGCTAGCCGAAAGCCAAGCTCGGATCGAGGAGCTAACTCAGCGCCTCAACGCGATGGAAAAGGGAGAGACCCCCGCTCACTCCCACACTTAGGGCACTTCTATCTATCTTTGTAATAGTAGGAAAAATATCATGTAATAGTATAGGACAAAATATTCGGGTACTAACCCGCCCCTAATGTAAGGAAATTTCGAATGATTAATGAATGAAAATTGCAAGTTATTTATGAAACTGTGTTTGATGATTATAGTATTGTGCTTTACGGGAAATTTACCTCTTTAAGATTCAATTCCTTACACTATGCTTTTTCTTTAAAATTTTAAGATAATGCCGCCAAAACGAGCAATGAACGCTGCTGACATTGAAGAGCTAGTCGCACAAAGAGTGGTTGCCGCTATAGCCACGTATGAGGCAAATAGGAATAGCTCAGCAAATGCAGATGGTGGTGCTAGCCGCACCACGGGAGGAACGGAAATCCACGCAAAAGGTTGTGGAATTAAAGGATTTTTAAGTTGCAAACCCCGGTATTTCAACGGAACTGAAGGAGCCGTTGGCTTGATACGATGGTTTGAGAAGTTAGAATCTGTCTTTCGCGTCAGCGGATGTGCTGAGGGAGATAAGGTGAAGTTTGCTACTCACACCCTACAAGATAGCGCCCTCACATGGTGGAATTCCTACGTCCAGTCTGTAAGTATCGATTAAGCCTACCAGCTCACATGGTCCACGTTGAAGCAAATGATGACGGACGAGTACTGTCCGAGAAACAAACTCCAGAAAATGGAATCGGAATTCTGGAACCTGTCGATGAAGGGAACAGATGTGACGGGTACACCAATCGATTTCATGAGCTAAGCATTCTGTGCCCTCAAATGGTGACCCCGGAGTACAAAAAGATTGAACGTTACATTTGGGGACTCGCTCCTCAAATTCAAGGTAATGTGACTGCCTCAAACCCATCCACCCTGCAGGATGCCATCAGGATGGCCAATAATCTTATGGACCAAGTAGCCCGGAGAAATGAAGCCAAGGCCGGGGAGAACAAAAGAAAGTGGGAAGACAAGACGGGGAAAAATGCAGGTTCACAATCCAAAAAGCCCGAGACCATTAAGGCTTACGCAGCTGGAGCTGAGCCAAGAAGAGATTATACCGGCACCAAGCCTTTCTACACTAAATGCACCTTCCATCACAACTAGGGTCCCTGTCCAACCCACTGTGAGAAATGCAAACGTTTGGGGCATATGGCCAAGGACTGTAAAACTGGAGCCCCGGGAACCAGTGGCAGCAATCAAAAAGGCTGCTTTGTATGTGGAGTTACTGGGCACTTCAAGAGTGAGTGCCCGAAGCTGAGGAATGGTGGAGGAGCTCAGGGGAGAGCTTTTGTGTTGGGAGCAGGTGACGCTCGTCAAGATCCCCACGTGGTATCAGGTACGTTTCTTTTAAACGACATTTATGCTTACATACTCTTTGATACTGGGGCTGATAGGAGCTTTATATCTGATAAGTTTAGTAAGCAATTGAATGCCGCTCCTTTCCCCTTAGACAACTCTTATACTATAGAACTGGCTGACGGTAAAATAATAGAGGCAAGTAGTATCATTAAGGAATGCACACTGAAGCTGGCAGATCATCCCTTTAAAATAGACTTGATGCCTATAGAACTCGGAAGTTTCGACGTAGTAGTTGGTATGGATTGGTTGTCACACAATCATGCCGAGATTTTGTGTGGTAAGAAAGTGGGACGGATACCACTCCACAAGAAGAAGTTCCTAACAGTCCAAGGAGAAAGAAAGAACCGACAGTTGAATGTCATATCCGGCCTAAGAACATTAAAGTGCCTTAGGAAAGGTTGTCACGCAGTACTGGTGCAAATTGTAGAAAAAGAGGATGAGGAGAAGCGACTTGAGGATATTCCAGTGGTTTGTGAGTATCCGAAGGTCTTCCCGGAAGATTTGCCTGGACTTCCGCCAACTAGACAAGTAGAGTTCCAAATCGATTTGGTGCCGGGAGCTGCACCGGTCGCAAGAGCCCCATATAGACTCGCTCCTTCTGAAATGCAAGATCTATCCAATCAATTACAAGAGTTGATGGATAAAGGATTCATTCGACCAAGTTCCTCACCTTGGGGAGCTCCGGTCTTGTTCGTTAAAAGGAAAGACGGATCCTTCAGAATGTGCATAGATTACCGAGAGCTAAACAAGTTAACGATAAAGAACCGCTACCCTCTCCCCATAATTGATGACCTGTTTGACCAGCTACAGGGATCTAGCTTCTACTCTAAGATTGATCTGTGATCCGGTTATCATCAAGTAGAGGTTCGAGAAGAAGACATTCTCAAGACAGCATTCAGGACTCGTTATGGACATTACGAATTCCAGGTAATGCCATTCGGTTTGACTAACGCACCAGCCGTATTCATGGACCTCATGAATCGAGTGTGTAAACCGTACCTGGACAAATTTCTAATAGTGTTCATAGACGATATTCTCATCTATTCCAGAAATAAGGAAGAGCATGAACACCACCTCAAGCTGATATTGGAGTTGTTAGAGAAGGAACAGTTATACGCCAAATTTTCGAAATGTGAATTTTGGTTGCGAGAAGTTAAATTCCTTGGTCATGTGATCAACAGCCAGGGAATCCAAGTTGATCCATCAAAAATCGAGGCCATAAAGAACTGGGCGACTCCTAGAACCCCCACGGAAATCCGCCAATTTCTAGGACTTGCCGGTTATTATAGGCGATTTATCGAAAACTTCTCAAAGATAGCAGGTTCCTTAACAGAATTGACTCGGAAGGATGTGAAGTATATCTAGGGTGAAGAGCAAGAAAAGGCGTTTCAGCAGTTAAAGCAAAGGTTGTGTAGTGCACCAATTCTGTCCTTACCTGAAGGGACTGAAAATTTTGTGGTCTACTGTGATGCCTCACACAATGGATTAGGTTGTGTGCTCATGCAAAGGGATAGAGTCATTGCTTACGCATCACGGCAGCTCAAAATTCACGAGGTGAATTATACGACTCATGACTTGGAGCTTGGAGCAGTGGTGTTTGCTCTCAAAATATGGAGGCACTACCTGTATGGAGCTAAGTGCACGGTGTTCACAGACCATAAAAGCCTTCAGCATATTCTAAATCAGAAAGAGCTAAATATGAGACAGCGTCGTTGGGTTGAACTACTTAGCGATTATGACTGCGAAATTCGTTATCATCCGGGGAAGGCAAATGTCGTGGCTGATGCCCTAAGCCGAAAGGAACGGGTTAAGCCATTAAGAGTTCGAGCTTTGGTCATGACTATACAGTCAAACCTAAACTCTCAAGTCTGCAAGGCACAAGAAGAAGCAGTTAAGGAGGGTAATTTACTGGATGAAGCCTTGAGAGGGATGGATAAGCAGTTTGAAATCAAGCCAGATGGATGTCGATATTTCATGGGCAGAATTTGGTTACCAAGATTCGGAGGAGTAAGAAAGCTGGTCATGGATGAAGGGCATAAGACAAGATATGCTATTCATCCAGGGGCAGATAAAATGTATCACAACTTGAAAGGAATGTACTGGTGGCCAAATATGAAGGCTGACATTGCTACCTATGTCAGCAAGTGCTTAACATGCTTGAAGGTTAAGGCTGAGCACCAGAAACCATCTGGATTGCTAGTTCAACAAGAAATACCCCAGTGGAAGTGGGAAAACATCAGTACATCACCATGGATTTCATCACCAAGTTGCCAAAGACGTCTGGAGGTTATGACACTATTTTGGTGATTGTGGATCGGCTTACCAAAACCGCACATTTCCTGCCCATTAAGGAGACTGATAAGATGGATAAGTTAACACGAATCTATCTTAAAGAAGTCGTCTCAAGGCATGGAGTGCCAGTATCAATTATATCAGAGACAGCCGGTTCACATCAAGATTTTGGCAGTCATTGCAAGAAGCACTGGGTACACGCCTAGATATGAGCACAGCCTATCACCCGCAAACGGATGGTCAGAGTGAAAGGACGATTCAGACGTTGGAAGACATGTTAAGGGCACGTGTCATCGATTTTGGCAAAAGTTGGGACAGACACCTGCCATTAGTCGAGTTTTCCTATAACAACAGCTATCACTCAAGCATTAAGACCGCCCCATTCGAGGCACTCTACGGGCGGAAGTGTCGATCACCTCTTTGTTGGGCTGAAGTATGAGATAGTCAGATCACTGGACCTGAAATCATCCAAGAGACTACAGAAAAGATAGCCCAGATTCGTAACCGATTAAAGATCGCGCGGGATCGACAGAAGAGTTATGCAGACATTCGACGGAAGGATTTGGAATTCCAAGAGGGAGATCAAGTAATGTTGAAAGTCTCCCCTTGGAAAGGCGTAATCCGTTTTGGGAAACGAGGAAAACTCAATCCTCGTTATATCGGACCATTCAAGATCACCAAAAGAATTGGCCCGGTAGCTTACTGACTCGATCTACCCCCAGAACTTAGTAACGTTCATAACACCTTCCACGTGTCCAATCTTAAGAAGTGCCTGGTTGATGAATCACACGTTATACCCATGGACGAGTTGGAAATAGATGATAAGCTGAACTTCATTGAACAACCCGTAGAAATAATGGACCGAGAAGTCAAGAAACTAAAGCACAGCCGGATCCCGATAATAAAAGTCAGATGGAACTCTAAGCGAGGTCCTGAGTTTACGTGGGAACGCGAGGATCATTTCCGGGAAAAATACCCTCACCGTTTCTCAAGTACTCAAGAAGTGGAGAACACGATCTAATTTCAGGACGAAATTCCCTTAACAGGGGGAGACTGTAACATCCGGCACTAAACCAGGTTAGCACTAATGCCCTAATCTGTATTTAATAGCCAATTATAACCTAATCAGTGGTCATTAGAAATTAATCAAGTGATTAACAAGGTTTATTAGAAAATTCAACTCAATTTGAATCAAATTCATCGGTGCGATGAATCGGGAAATCAATTAATCGATCGATTTACGATATGAGGGATTAATTCAACTAAGTACATAACTAAATTATGATTAGTGACACTAATCATACACTAATACAATTACTTAACATTAATTATGCAAGACTAAAACAATTCATTAAAACAATGCATCCATAAGTATTTATAAAATTTCAAGAAAAGGGAAAATACAAGAATACATTTCTAAATACATTTATACAAAAAAAAAATATAAATACATGTATATAACATGTATATGGCCGGCCTTAAGGCCATAGGCATGTGCCAAATTAGAGTTTGACTTTTAATTAAATAATATTACTTTAAACACCATCATTTTGTTAAAAAGTGCACTCAACTTTTGTCTCCCATGCCTTTCATCATTTGAAAGACCAAACATTTCTCTATAAATAGAGAAGTCTTTCATCCATTTTATTCACACCAAAACCCTCATTTCTATCCTACAAGATCTGGCCAAGACTCACACACATCACAAAAATTCTTCATTCAAGTGTTCTTCAAGTGTTCTTGGTGTTCTTCAAGAGTTTTGGTGCATACCTTGCAAGAATTTCAATTTCTACTCAAAATCATCTTCCAACTACATCAAAGTAAGTAAATACTAACTTATTTCATCATACATTTATGTTTATATAAGTCTTGCATAATATATATAATCACCAACAACAACAAGTTACATAAAAACTCAAGTTTATAAGTTTCTAGTTTTTATTTGAAGTTGTTTCGTTACATATGTTTATGAATATGTAAACACATTATAAAAGTGTTAATATTATGAAATCATGTGATATATATGTGTTTTTATAACTATTTTGGCTTTTATACAAGTTGTCTTTAAATAAACAACAAGAATCATAAGTTGTTTTAAGTTTATAAACTACGGATTTTCGGCAGAAAATTTATATCGACTTTGAAAAATCATAACTAATTCATAACTCAACGAAATGAGTTGATTCTTGTCTCAAAAGTTAGATCTATGTCTTAACTATAGATCTGCAATTTTTCACAATTTATTTTGAAGTTTAAGACCTCCAGAAATTATTTGAGAAACCGAAAGTTTGACAGCTCAAAAATGGCCAACATAGCGTTTTTAACGAGCTTTTTCACCAACCTAAACAACTCGAAAAATGGCCGTTCTTGATTCTAAAGATCCTTTGTATATAGTAGTTTAATGTCCTAGAAAACCAAAGTCTAAAACATTTTGGAGCTTGGTCAAAAACAGCCTCAAAGTAGGCCGAAAAACCTCCGAAAAAGCTGGAAAATTATATATATATAAACTTGACGTTTTAAGCAAATCTTATTTATAAACTTGTAATGTTGGGTGATTTAAGACATAAAAATCTATAAATATACATATTATCATATATTAGTGATATTAAGTCCTTATCATCATTTAGGACTCGGTTAAACACCTCCGGTTTCATCACCCATCAAACAACGCACATTTGCATTTTTGCGCATATTTTGCCTTCGCAATTCCGGTGAGTCTTCATAGCCCCTATTTTCACTATCTATTGGGGTGGAAATACATGCACTGTTTTCATATGGACATCTAAACTGTATATTTCTTATATGTATTACATATGGTTCCATTAGCCCTTATATCATGAACCGTTAATTGCATTTATTTGTAAGCGCGAATATATTGTGGATAGATTTATTGGGAGTCATGTCCCCCATTCGGGTTAGTTCGGGTCGGCTAACA
>JAANYP010005656.1:45940-71886 GCA_020465985.1 Centrapalus pauciflorus
CCGGTCTATCATACCGTTCTAGGCATGACAATTAAGTAATCCGGAACTAGCAGCCGATGTTCCCTTACCACGTCTCAGAAACATCACCAATAAGTACCCGGAACATATACAAGTAAGTGATATGCAATCTGTCCACTCCACCAAGCGGTCCTGAGCAGGCAGCATAAATCCAGGACTATTGCAACGACAAGTGTCCAGTTTAGCCAGTGTTATCTACGTTCCGCTACATACAATTGAAGTAATCATAGCCGAACAAGCTAGCCAGCAGATGTTTCTACCAGTCATAGCATAACCAACCACCAATGTGACAGAAACCCATATCATATAAGTAAGGTTAATGATGCAATCTGTCACTCACACGCGGTCCCTGAGCAATTCAATTGAATAAGGAATATGCAGACACATGTTGTCCACCTTTTCAAAGTCAGTGTGTTATCTACGTTCCTACAATACAATAATAATCAAGGAACAAGCAGCAGCAGATGGTATCCCTACAGTCATAACATCACCAATAATACCCAAACATATGCAATCTTAAATAAATCTGTCAGCTCACAGCGGTCCTGAGACAATGCCAGTAATCAGGAATATGAGCAGCAGTGTCCAGTTTCAAGCAGTGTTTATCTACGTTCCTAGAAAAATTAAGTAACAAAGAACAACCGCGCACCGCAGATGTAGTTCTATAGAAGTTAAGCAACTACTCACCAATAATACCAAAACTATGCAAGTAAGTAATGTCAATCTGTCACTCTCAACAGCGTCCTGAGCAATGTAAGTAATCAAGAACATGCAACAACAGTTGTACATTTTCAGTAGTGTCTTCCATACGTTCCTAGCATACAATTAAGTATTCAAGGAACTAAGCTGCAGAGTTTGCCATACAAGTCAGTAACAATCACCAATAAGTCCCAAACATAGCAGTAATAATACAATCTGTCACTCCAGCGGTCCTGAGCAATGCAAGTAATCAACGAAATGCAGCAACACCAGATTGTCCATAGTTTCGCAGTGGTTATCATCATTCCTAGCACAAAAATTAAGTATCTAGGAACAAGGCAGCAGCAGATGATTTCCATAGAAGTTCCGAGTAACAATCACCATGGAAGTACCGAAACATACAAGTCATTATGCGCAATTGCTCACTGCACAGCGTCCTGAGCAATGCAAGTAATCAACGAACATGCAACACAGTTGTCCAGTTTAGCAGTCAATCATACGTTTTTATCATAACAATAAAGAATCCAAGGAACACAAGCAGCAGCAGATGTTCCATACAAGTCAGTAAACAACACAAAAAGACCGGAAACATTATGAGTAAGTAATGCAATCTGTCACTCACAAGCGTCCGAGAGAATGTCAGAATCAAGGTAACAGGAACAAACCAGTTGTACCGTGTTCAGAGTGTCTATCATACGTTCCCTAGCCATACCATAAGTAACAAGGAACATGAGCAGCAGAGTTTCCAATAGAAGTCAGCTACAATCACCAATAAGTACCCGAAACATATGCAGTAGATAATGCAATTTCACACAAGCGTCATGAGCATGCAGTAATTCACGGAAACATCTAACACACAGGATCCAGTTTCAGAGTGTCTATCAAGCGTTCCTACATACCATTAAGTATTCAAGGAACAAGCAGCAGCAGCTAGGTTCCATACAAGTCAGTAACACTCACCAATAAACACCGAAACTATCAAGTAAGAAATGGGGTGCAATCTGTCTCACTCCAATAGCGGTCCTGAGCAATGTAGTAATGCAAGAACATGCAACACCAGTTGTCCAGTTTCAGCAGTGTCTATCATTACGTTTCCTCGCATAAATTAGTAATCAATGAACAAGTAAGCAGCAGATTGAGCCATACAAGTCAAGTAACAACACCAAACGATTACCAACAATGCAATTGTAGTAATGCAATCTGTCACACCAGCGGTCCTGACAATGCATGTAATACAAGGAACAGCACAAAGAACAGTTGTCCGTTTTAACAGCAGTTGTCTATCATACGTTCCCTAGCATATCAATTAAGTAATAAAGGAATCAAGGAACTAGCAGCAGATGTATCCATACAAGTCAGTAACAATCACCAATAAGTACCCAAACATATGCAATTAAATAATGCAATCTGTCACTCACAGCGGTCCTGAGCAATGCAAGTAATCAAGGAATATGCAGCAGCAGTTGTCCAGTTTCAACAGTGTTTATCATACGTTCCTAACATACAATTAAGTAATCAAGGAAAAAGCAGCAGCAGACGTTTCCATACAAGTCAGTAATAATCACCAATAAGTACCCCAAACATATGCAATTAAGTAATGCAATCTGTCACTCACAGTGGTCCTGACCAATGCTAGTAATCAAGGAATATACAGCAGCAGTTGTCCAGTTTCAGCAGTGTTTATCATACGTTCCTACCATACAATTAAGTAATCAAGGAACAAGTAGCAGCAGATGTTTCCATACAAGTCAGTAACAATCACCAATAAGTACCGATACATATGCAAGTAATTTATGCAATCTGTCACTCACAGCGGTCCTGAGCAATGCAAGTAATCAAGGAACATGCAACACCAGTTGTCCAGTTTAAGCAGTGTCTATCATACGTTCCTAGCATACAATTAAGTAATCTAGGAACAAGCAGCAGCAGATGTTTACATACAAGTCAGTAACAATCACCAATAAGCACCCAAACATATGCAAGTAAGTAATGCAATCTGTCACTCACAGCGGTCCTGAGCAATGCATGTAATCAAGTAACATGCAACAACAGTTGTCCAGTTTCAGCAGTGTCTATCATACGTTCCTAGCATACAATTAAGTAATCAAGGAACTAGCAGCAGATGTATCCATACAAGTCAGTAACAATCACCAATAAGTACCCAAACATATGCAATTAAATAAATAAATCTGTCACTCACAGCGGTCCTGAGCAATGCAAGTAATCAAGGAATATGCAGCAGCAGTTGTCCAGTTTCAACAGTGTTTATCATACGTTCCTAACATACAATTAAGTAATCAAGGAACAAGCAGCAGCAGATGTTTCTATAGAAGTCACTAACAATCACCAATAAGTACCGAAACATATGCAAGTAATTAATTCAATCTGTCACTCACAGCGGTCCTGAGCAATGCAAGTAATCAATGAACATGCAACAACAGTTGTCCAGTTTCAGTAGTGTCTATCATACGTTCCTAGCATACAATTAAGTATTCAAGGAACAAGCAGCAGCAGATGTTCCCATACAAGTCAGTAACAATCACCAATAAGTACCCAAACATATGCAATTAAATAATACAATCTGTCACTCTCAGCGGTC
Organism: Centrapalus pauciflorus; assembly: GCA_020465985.1. Classification (NCBI taxonomy): domain Eukaryota; kingdom Viridiplantae; phylum Streptophyta; class Magnoliopsida; order Asterales; family Asteraceae; genus Centrapalus; species Centrapalus pauciflorus. The sequence goes on from JAANYP010005656.1 coordinate 49,257, forward strand.
CTGAGCAATGCAAGTAATCAAGGAATATGCAGCAGCAGTTGTCTAGTTTCAGCAGTGTTTATCATACATTCCTAACATACAATTAAGTAATCAAGGAACAAGCAACAGCAGATGTTTCCATAGAAGTCAGTAACAATCACCAATAAGTACTGAAACATACACAAGTAATTAATGCAATCTCTCACTCACAGCGATCCTGAGCAATGCAAGTAATCAACGAACATGCAACAAAAGTTGTCCAGTTTCAGCAGTGTCTATCATACGTTCTTAGCATACAATTAAGTAATCAAGGAACAAGCTGCAGCAGATGTTTCCATACAGGTCAGTAACAATCACAAATAAATACCGAAACGTATGCAAGTAAGTAATGCAATCTGTCACTCACAGCGGTCCTGAGCAATGTAAGTAATCAAGTAACATGGAACAACAGTTGTCCAGTTTCAACAGTGTTTATCATACGTTCCTAACATACAATTAACTAATCAAGGAACCAGCAGCAGCAGATGTTTCCATAGAAGTCACTAACAATCACCAATAAGTACCGAAACATATGCAAGTAATTAATGCAATCTGTCACTCACGACGGTCCTGAGCAATGTAAGTAATCAAGGAACATGCAACAACAGTTGTCAAGTTTCAGCAGTGTCTATCATACGTTCCTAGCATACAATTAAGTAATCAAGGAACTAGCAGCAGATGTTTCCATAAAAGTCAGTAACAATCACCAATAAGTACCCAAACATATGCAAGTAAGTAATGCAATTTGTCACACACAGCGGTCCAGAGCAATGCAAGTAATCAAGGAACATGCAACACCAGTTGTCCAGTTTCAGCAGTGTCTATCATACGTTCCTAGCATACAATTAAGTAACCAAGGAACAAGCAGCAGCAGATGTTTCCATACAAGTCAGTAGCAATCACCAATAAGTACCGAAACATATGCAAGTAAGTAATGCAATCTGTCACTCACGACGGTCCTGAGCAATGTAAGTAATCAAGGAACATGCAACAACAGTTGTCAAGTTTCAGCAGTGTCTATCATACGTTCCTAGCATACAATTAAGTAATCAAGGAACTAGCAGCAGATGTTTCCATAAAAGTCAGTAACAATCACCAATAAGTACCCAAACATATGCAAGTAAGTAATGCAATTTGTCACACACAGCGGTCCAGAGCAATGCAAGTAATCAAGGAACATGCAACACCAGTTGTCCAGTTTCAGCAGTGTCTATCATACGTTCCTAGCATACAATTAAGTAATCTAGGAACAAGAAGCAGCAGATGTTTCCATACAAGTCAGTAACAATCACCAATAAGTACCGAAACATATGCAAGTAAGAAATGCAATCTGTCTCTCATAGCGGTCCTGAGCAATGCATGTAATCAAAGAACATGCAACAACAGTTGTCCAGTTTCAGCAGTGTCTATCATACGTTCCTAGCATACAATTAAGTAATCAAGGAACAAGAAGCAGCAGATGATTCCATACAAGTCAGTAACAACCACCAATAAGTACCCAAACATATGCAATTTAGTAATGCAATCTGTCACTCACAGCGGTCCTGAGCAATGCATGTAATCAAGGAACATGCAACAACAGTTGTCCAGTTTCAGCAGTGTCTATCATACGTTCCTAGCATACAATTAAGTAATCAAGGAACTAGCAGCAGATGTATCCATACAAGTCAGTAACAATCACCAATAAGTACCCAAACATATGCAATTAAATAATGCAATCTGTCACTCACAGCGGTCCTGAGCAATGCAAGTAATCAAGGAATATGCAGCAGCAGTTGTCCAGTTTCAACAGTGTTTATCATACGTTCCTAACATACAATTAAGTAATCAAGGAAAAAGCAGCAGCAGACGTTTCCATACAAGTCAGTAATAATCACCAATAAGTACCCCAAACATATGCAATTAAGTAATGCAATCTGTCACTCACAGTGGTCCTGACCAATGCTAGTAATCAAGGAATATACAGCAGCAGTTGTCCAGTTTCAGCAGTGTTTATCATACGTTCCTACCATACAATTAAGTAATCAAGGAACAAGTAGCAGCAGATGTTTCCATACAAGTCAGTAACAATCACCAATAAGTACCGATACATATGCAAGTAATTTATGCAATCTGTCACTCACAGCGGTCCTGAGCAATGCAAGTAATCAAGGAACATGCAACACCAGTTGTCCAGTTTAAGCAGTGTCTATCATACGTTCCTAGCATACAATTAAGTAATCTAGGAACAAGCAGCAGCAGATGTTTACATACAAGTCAGTAACAATCACCAATAAGCACCCAAACATATGCAAGTAAGTAATGCAATCTGTCACTCACAGCGGTCCTGAGCAATGCATGTAATCAAGTAACATGCAACAACAGTTGTCCAGTTTCAGCAGTGTCTATCATACGTTCCTAGCATACAATTAAGTAATCAAGGAACTAGCAGCAGATGTATCCATACAAGTCAGTAACAATCACCAATAAGTACCCAAACATATGCAATTAAATAAATAAATCTGTCACTCACAGCGGTCCTGAGCAATGCAAGTAATCAAGGAATATGCAGCAGCAGTTGTCCAGTTTCAACAGTGTTTATCATACGTTCCTAACATACAATTAAGTAATCAAGGAACAAGCAGCAGCAGATGTTTCTATAGAAGTCACTAACAATCACCAATAAGTACCGAAACATATGCAAGTAATTAATTCAATCTGTCACTCACAGCGGTCCTGAGCAATGCAAGTAATCAATGAACATGCAACAACAGTTGTCCAGTTTCAGTAGTGTCTATCATACGTTCCTAGCATACAATTAAGTATTCAAGGAACAAGCAGCAGCAGATGTTCCCATACAAGTCAGTAACAATCACCAATAAGTACCCAAACATATGCAATTAAATAATACAATCTGTCACTCTCAGCGGTCCTGAGCAATGCAAGTAATCAAGGAATATGCAGCAGCAGTTGTCTAGTTTCAGCAGTGTTTATCATACATTCCTAACATGCAATTAAGTAATCAAGGAACAAGCAACAGCAGATGTTTCCATAGAAGTCAGTAACAATCACCAATAAGTACTGAAACATACACAAGTAATTAATGCAATCTCTCACTCACAGCGATCCTGAGCAATGCAAGTAATCAACGAACATGCAACAACAGTTGTCCAGTTTCAGCAGTGTCTATCATACGTTCTTATCATACAATTAAGTAATCAAGGAACAAGCAGCAGCAGATGTTTCCATACAGGTCAGTAACAATCACAAATAAATACCGAAACGTATGCAAGTAAGTAATGCAATCTGTCACTCACAGCGGTCCTGAGCAATGTAAGTAATCAAGTAACATGGAACAACAGTTGTCCAGTTTCAACAGTGTTTATCATACGTTCCTAACATACAATTAACTAATCAAGGAACCAGCAGCAGCAGATGTTTCCATAGAAGTCACTAACAATCACCAATAAGTACCGAAACATATGCAAGTAATTAATGCAATCTGTCACCCAGAGCGGTCCTGAGCAATGCAAGTAATCAACGAACATACAACAACAGTTATCCAGTTTCAGAAGTGTCTATCATACGTTCCTAGCATACAATTAAGTATTCAAGGAACAAGCAGCAGCAGATGTTTCCATACAAGTCAGTAACAATCACCAATAAGTACCGAAACATATGCAAGTAAGTAATGCAATCTGTCACTCACAGCGGTCCTGAGCAATGTAAGTAATCAAGGAACATGCAACAACAGTTGTCCAGTTTCAGCAGTGTCTATCATACGTTCCTAGCATACAATTAAGTAATCAAGGAACAAGAAGCAGCAGATGATTCCATACAAGTCAGTAACAATCACCAATAAGTACCCAAACATATGCAATTAAGTAATGCAATCTGTCACTCACAGCGGTCCTGAGCAATGCATGTAATCAAGGAACATGCAACAACAGTTGTCCAGTTTCAGCAGTGTTTATCATACGTTCCTAACATACAATTAAGTAATCAAGGAACAAGCAGCAGCAGATGTTTCCATACAAGTCAGTAACAATCACCAATAAGTACCGAAACATATGCAAGTAATTAATGAAATCTGTCACTCACAGCGGTCATGAGCAATGCAAGTAATCAAGGAATATGCAGCAGCAGTTGTCCAGTTTCAATAGTGTTTATCATACGTTCCTTACATACAATTAAGTAATCAAGGAACAAGCAGCAGCAGACGTTTCAATACAAGTCAGTAACAATCACCAATAAGTACCCAAACATATGCAATTAAATAATGCAATCTGTCACTCACGGTGGTCCTGACCAATGCAAGTAATCAAGGAATATGCAGCAGCAGTTGTCCAGTTTCAGCAGTGTTTATCATACGTTCCTACCATACAATTAAGTAATCAAGGAACAAGCAGCAGTAGATGTTTCCATACAAGTCAGTAACAATCACCAATAAGTACCGATACATATGCAAGTAATTTATGCAATCTGTCACTCACAGCGGTCCTGAGCAATGCAAGTAATCAGAGAACATGCAACACCAGTTGTCCAGTTTCAGCAGTGTCTATCATACGTGTAACAGCCCGTAATTTATTAAATATAAATTACAGCATCAGACTTTGGATAATAAAGCAATTTTATCCAATTATTAGTAATTAACCGAAATCATGAATCTTAAATAGTTAATTATTTTAAGTTATAATTAATTATGAAAAGTTGCCCCAAATTAGCTGAAATAAAGTTAATAATTAAAATTCAGCTACTTAACAAATTAAAGACTGAAAATGGCGAAACGGACTAAAATGAATAAAAATATGACTAAAAGACAATTATAGCAAATCTAGAACTCCTTTGCTATTATTTGCATCTGAAATGCAAATCAGATTGATGGAAATAAAAGTTGGTCGATTCCGAAAATTCAGTAGAAAATCTGATTTTTCTCTATTTTCTATAAATAGAGCATCACCTCCTCATTTCCTTGGTTTGGAAAACTAGAACTCTCTCTCTCTCTCTCTACAATCTGACTTCTCTCTAGAATTTCTCCCAAACGATCCGTCGGATTCTCGTGATTTATACGCCATCGGTTAGAGATCGTCGAGCTCTACACGAATCTATCATTGCATGTTAGATTTCGTTCAGATTTAAGGTAAAATCGACCATTTTTCTGACTTTTATTTCGGTTTTTGTTGAGCAAATTCGAGTTTGCTCATATTCCCTTCATTTGAAGCTGATTTGCTCCCGTTTAGGACCTGTTTTTGCTTGGAAATCGTCTATAGTCGAAGGATACAGCTTGGAAGGTTAGTGACTATTACTCCCTTATTTTTGCTCAAATTCGTAGTTAAAACCTGGAAAAGCGATGAACAAGAAGAACAAATTCGAGAAATTCATGTCTAGACTCGAAAACCCCCCTAGTTCGAATCTACCTAGTTCGAATCTATCCCTATATTCGAAACTATATTCGAATCTGCTCACTATATTTCGAATCTAGCTGATGTCTTCGATTCTATGAGTTGTCTTCGAATATAGGTGGTCTTCGAATCTATGCCCATTCGAATCTATCCTAATTCCTAAATCAGATTTAGTTATTAATCAACCTTATGTTTTATGTAAATGTAATTGAAAGTATAATATGATTATGATATAATCACAAATTTCAAGTTGCATAACTATTTTATGCACAAATAAATTAACAGACTCTGTATGAACCCTTAAAAAATTGTATGTCATGTATCACCTAGCTAGTAATATGATTGGCCTCGTTTCAAGGCTGATCTGTGATTAGAAGGATCGTATTAATCTGATAAGAAAAGACTCACCTTGGGACGATAGGAACTACCTCAGACTCGACAGCCAGAATTGACAATAACCTAATTATATAACTAGGGATATATGGATAGATCATGTTACAGACTTGACATTAATATGCCAGACTTGAAACTGAACTGCAGGAAACCGCCGATTTGACAGAGTAAACTGAACAGCTTAATTCGTTAAGCATTATCTGACTACGGACTACTGTGAGTGACAGATTTCATTAATTACTTGCATATATTTCGATACTTATTGGTGAATGTCATCGACTGTATGGAAACTTCCGATTGTTGCTGCATGTTTCTTTAATACTATATTGTATCATAGAAACGTACTTTTGACATTACTGAAGCTAGACACTTGAATTGCCTTGATTGCATGTTCACTTTTACATTTTATGTAAATACTTATCATGCTTACTGCTTACTTGACTGTTTATATATTTGCCGCTGCATACTGCATTATCCGATAGGACCGAATGTGAGATCTCCATTCACAGGAGGGAATTCTGCAGATTCCTTTCCTATTTGACTTGTTTCCATACATTTCCCGTAGGGCTTCGGCCTTACACAGGGGAATACAAACTGGGTTGTCTCCCAACCTTTTTGCCGTCTCTGACGTAGTGACTTGCCGACAGGAGCTGATAGTATGTTATATGTGTGTGGTAACTAATGGAACTCTGTTTACTCATGTAACATCCAATTTTCCACAAACAGTACACGTCATAATATTTCATTTCATAAATAATATTAATTGTTTGATACCACAGGCCCGTCAGCAAAATACTTAATTACAACAATATTTTAAAGATTCAAAATGGTGGTCTAAACTAGCTTCTAAATCTTCAATCAGAGTGCGGAAGACTGAACAAGCTACCCGAGACCGCATCATCATAACAATTTAGGCGTCAGCAAAAGTCCAAGAGTCAGCTATTCGTCAAATGTCCAGAATCACTTAGCCTGGGACGAACTACCTGCTAAGGTCTTGCCTTTATCAACTTTTCCTGTAAAATAGTTGTCATGACAGAGTAAGCTAACAATGCTTAGTGAGTAAACAGAGTTCCATTAGCTACCACACATATATAACATACTATCAGCTCCTGCCGGCAAGTCACTACGTCCGGAGACAGCAAAAAGGTTGGGAGACAACCCAGTCTGTTTTCCCCTATGTAAAGCCGAAGCCCTACGGGAAGTGTATGGAAACAAGTCATATAGGAAAGGAATCTGCAGAATTCCCTCCTGTGAATGGAGATCTCGCATTCGGTCCTATCGGATGATGCAGTATGCAACGGCAAGTATATAAACAGTCAAGTAAGCAGTAAGCATGATACGTATTTACATGAAATGTAAAAGTGAACATGCAATCATGGCAATTCAAGTGTCTAGCTTCAGTAATGTCAAAAGTACGCTTCTATGATACAATAAAGTATAAAAGAAAACATGCAGCAACAAACGGAAGTTTCCATACAGTCCATGACATTCACCAATAAGTATCGAAACATATGCATGTAATTAATGAAATCTGTCACTCACAGTGGTCCGTAGTCAGATAATGCTTAACGAGTTAAGCTGTTCAGTTTACTCTGTCAATCGACGGGTTCCTGCAGTTTCAGTTTCAAGTCTGGCATATTAATGTCAAGTCTGTGTCATAATCTATATAACCCTAGTTATATATTCAGGTTATTGTTAATTTCTGATTATCAAGTCTAAGGTAGTTCCTATCGTCCCAAGGTGAGTCTATTCTTATCAGATTAATACGATCCATCTGATTACAGATGTGTGGCCTTGAAATAAAGCCAATCATATTACTAGCTAGGTGCATTATGACATACGATTTCCAATAGTTCATTCAATTGTCTGTTAATTTATTTGTGCATAAAATAGACATGCAGCTTGAATTTGTGAGTTTTATCATAATCATATTATACTTTTAATTACAATAGGTTGTTTAATAACTTATTCTGATTTAGGAATTAATCTTAGGCTTGGAACAAAAACCAAATTTTGAATTATAGGAGATAGATTCGAACAAGTTAAGTTCGAATCTAGTTCATTAGATTCGAAGTTCTCATTAGTTAGAAACACACACATAGATTCGAAGCAATAGATTCTAAGATAGATTTGAAGCTCATAGACTCGAAGATATATGTATAGATTCGAAGCAATAGACTCGAACCCATACACAGATTCGAGACAACACATTAGATTCGCAGGCCTACATTAGATTCTAAGGGAAGATAGATTCGAAAGCACACCTAGATTCGAACTACACATCCTAGATTCGAACAGGTTATTAGATTCGAACAAGCTTAATAGATTCGAATAGGCTTATTAGATTCGAATAGGCTTATTAGATTCGAATAGGCTGATAGATTCGAACTCATACTCACAATTTGAGTCTAGGCATGAATCTCTCGAATCTGATCATCTTGTTCATCGGTTTTCCAGGTTTTAACAACTAAATATGAGCATAAATGATAGAGAAATGGTTACTAACCTTTGTCCAAGCTATGACCTTCGTCTATGGATGATTTCCAAGCAAAAACAGGTCCTAAACGGAAGCAAATCAGCTTCAAATGAAGGAAAAATGAGCAAACTCGAAAATGCTCATTCAAACCGAACCAAAAGTCAGAAAAATGGCCGATCTTACCTCAAATCCGGACGAAATCAAGCAAGAAATGGTAGATTCGTGAAGAACTCGACGATCTCTATCCGATGGCGTATGAATCACGAGAATCCGACGGTTCGATTAGAAGAAAAGCTAGAGAGAAGATGTAAACTTAGAGAGAGAAGGAGAGAGTTTCATAAATCCAAACCTAAGAAATGAGGGAGATATGCCCTATTTATAGGAAAATAGGGAAAATCAGATTTTCTACTGAATTTTCCGGAGTTGACCAACTTTATTTCCCAACTATCCGATTTGCATAATTGACTTTTAGTCACATTTTTTATTCATTTTAGTCCGTTTGCTATTTTCAGTCTTTAATTTGTCATTTAGCTGAATTTTAATTATTAACTTAATTTCAACTAAATTTTGGGCAACTTTTCATAATTAATTATAACTTAATATAATTAATTATTTCAGATTCACATTATCCGCTATTTACTAATAGTTAGATAAAATTGCTTTATTATCCAAAGTCTGTCGCTGAAATTTGAATTAATAATTTACGGGCTGTTACAATCTTCCCCCGTTAAATTGATTCCGTCCTCGGAATCGAATAAGACAGGAATAACTTCAGATATTTCTGCCTAATCTCGTCTTCTCGTTCCCAAGTTTGCGCAGATTCCCTTATGGTATTTCCATTGAACTAACACCATTGGAATTTTCTTGCTGCGAAATTTCGAAACCTTATGATCGACTAATCGCTCGGGCTCTTCTTCGAATCGCAACTGCTCGTCAATTTGCACGTCTTTCCAAGGAATCACAGCTTCAGTGTCAGCTAAACACTTTCGAAGATTACTCACATGAAAAACATCATGAATCCCAGTCATCTCGGCAGTCAACTTTTAGTCTATAGGCTTGCAATCCTACACGCTCGAAAATTTCGAAAGGACCCACAAATCGAGGGCTCAACTTCCCCCGTTTGCCGAACCTCACTATCCCTTTTCTTGGCGAGACCTTCAGCAATACTTGATCTCCAACTTCAAACGCGATCAATCACACAGGCACGTAACATATCTTCCAAGGTCAAAATTGTCCTTTCACTTTGCCCGTCAGTTTCAGGATGATAGGCGGTGCTAATCTTAAGTTTAGTTAATAGTCCATTCTGAAAAGTCTTCCAAAAACGAGAAGTAAATCTGCTGTCACGGTCAGATACTATAGACAATGGCACACCATACCTAGTCACGATTTCCTTTACGTACAATTCAGCTAACTTTTCGAAGCGTTCATCTTCACGTATGGGTAGAAATTTAGCTGACTTAGTCCCAATTCCATTCCGGGATTGGCAATGGTTGTAGTTCCCCATACGGCTTCTGATGTTCCGATTTGACTTGTAAACAAGTTATGCAATTTTCTACATATCGTCCTACGTCCTTCTTCATTCCAGGCCACCAATGTTCCGTTTTCAATTCTTGGTACATTATAGTAGAACCAGGATGTACCGAAAATTTTGGCATAAGAGCCTCCGACAGAATTTGATCACGAATTCCCCCTAATCTAAGGACCCATATTCTATTTATGAACCGCCTAAGACCATGATTATCAAGGGTCAGCTTGGTCACATAAGTAACCAAACGTTCAGATTTCAAGCTCTCATCCCAAATGGCTTCGGTTTGAGTGGCAATAGTCGACTCGGGCAAGGCAGACTCCAAAACAACAGGAGTCAAGGCGTAACATCGGGTATAATGGTCTTGTCCGATTTTGTGGCTTAGGGCATCTGCTACAATGTTTGCTATACCTGGATGGTAAAGGATCTCATAATTGGAGAATTTTGCGTAAAGTCGCCCTGTTCGTAGCAATTCTAGCAATTCTCGAAAGAACTTCACACGGTCAGATTCAGGCTTAGAGTAAATCAAAATGTCATCAATAAAGACTATCACTGATTTATCCAGACCGAAAATCAATCTTTGAGTAAGCACTTTCGGGCTTTTATTACAGAAATGGGACCTAAATCTCTAGTCTTTCTATTTCCTTCGGGGGTTCTAATTCTAATTATCCTTTGGCATAAAGGATTTCAGCATTGCTCGTCGTGAGCCTGTCCATTCCTAAAATAATATCGAATTCTCTAATCTACATCGGCATCAGGTCAAAGTCTGAAGAGAGGTCATCAATCACTAGCTTACAAGAACGAAAGATTCTACTTATAGTCACACACTCGAACTCGCAGTTTCTAAATCTAACGGTACAGATAACATTATTGGGGCAAAATCAAACAGTTTAGCAAACTTTTCGGACACATATGACAGATTAGAGTAGGCATAGAGTTAACAAGAGATGTACCTATGACGACATTAGCAGTCTCTTCTGCCTCATCGGCTGTCATCTGGAAAGATCTTGGTTGATTCCTCAGAGCAGAAGAACCCTTAAACGATTGCCGGAGTGAAAATGCAGGCGGAGGAACAAATCGCGGCCGAGTACAGTCTTTAGCATGGTGCCCAAACGTGATGCAGTTACTACAAGCCTCATTGCGCTTGGGACATTCTGACCTGTCATGACCTTTCTGCCTACAACAGTAGCACCTCACGAACTCAGGATCACATTTTCCTTCATGAATCTGCTTGCAGCGAGGACAAACGGACCTTGGCGTAGCGGTCACAGCATAATATTTAGTCTTTTTAAAAGGCTGCTTATCTCTCTGCCTTAAACTTTCACTCTCCCTTTCCGATTTCTCAGATTTTTCTTTCTTGCTAGACTTGGCAATAAAAAGAGTCGCTCGCTCCGGATAGATTTCAAGTTCTCCTACCTTAGCAACTTCAACTACTTCCATATCACTTCCCGGTCTGCCAGAATTCACAAAAAGATCCCTTTGACGTCCCTCAGAGGGCTCATGCCTAAGTTTCCTTTTTCGATTCTTCTTGGGTTTTGCTAACATTTCTTCCCTATACTTCAATTCTAACTCCCGTAACCTAAGTTCTCGCAATCTAAGTTCCTCTTCACGGCGCTTAAAGTCAATTTCACGCTGGATTTCTTCGTCAGTTTGCACAACCGCTTTACCCCTAGTCAGCAAATCCTTAATTTCCTTAAATCGGTCCTCAACCGACATATCAGTCTGCAGTCGATTCCTATCCATCATCAGCTGTATTTGTCTACGATTTTCATCATTCAGCTTGTGAATGAGATAAAATAATTGAGCCTGCTGGGGAGGCACAAGCGTAGCAGTACTGCTTGAGTCATTAGCAGTATTTTCAGGGGCAGTGCCTAAATCCTCTACACGAACAGATTCTTTGTGTTGATCAGCTGCAGCATCAGCAGTTTTACCAACAGTCGAGGTAGCAGCAACATTAGGATTCTTATCAGCCATTGGCTGAAAATATAGAGGAAATAACCATTATTTCCTGATTCAATTAAGCACAGTTCGAGTCATAATACCTACTTCCAATAATCACATCTAAGATTATAGATATGAAGGCAGTCAGTCAGGCTGGCACAGAGTCAAGTCAAAGTCAAGTTAGTATCAAGCAGTCAATCCCTTCCCCATCCTATCAGTCATCATTTGCCTATCTTAGGTCAAGTTGTGCGGGTAGTCCTTTACTAATTAGGTTACCCTAGGCCTCGGTGACTTGTTCGGGAATTCAGAGTCACATAGTCCATACCATACCAGTAGTTTAAGTATCGGGTGGCCAATCCGATGATTAAACTGCTGCTCTGATACCAACTTTGTAACATCCAATTTTCCACAAACAGTACACGTCATAATATTTCATTTCATAAATAATATTAATTGTTTGATACCACAGGCCCGTCAGCAAAATACTTAATTACAACAATATTTTAAAGATTCAAAATGGTGGTCTAAACTAGCTTCTAAATCTTCAATCAGAGTGCGGAAGACTGAACAAGCTACCCGAGACCGCATCATCATAACAATTTAGGCGTCAGCAAAAGTCCAAGAGTCAGCTATTCGTCAAATGTCCAGAATCACTTAGCCTGGGACGAACTACCTGCTAAGGTCTTGCCTTTATCAACTTTTCCTGTAAAATAGTTGTCATGACAGAGTAAGCTAACAATGCTTAGTGAGTAAACAGAGTTCCATTAGCTACCACACATATATAACATACTATCAGCTCCTGCCGGCAAGTCACTACGTCCGGAGACAGCAAAAAGGTTGGGAGACAACCCAGTCTGTTTTCCCCTATGTAAAGCCGAAGCCCTACGGGAAGTGTATGGAAACAAGTCATATAGGAAAGGAATCTGCAGAATTCCCTCCTGTGAATGGAGATCTCGCATTCGGTCCTATCGGATGATGCAGTATGCAACGGCAAGTATATAAACAGTCAAGTAAGCAGTAAGCATGATACGTATTTACATGAAATGTAAAAGTGAACATGCAATCATGGCAATTCAAGTGTCTAGCTTCAGTAATGTCAAAAGTACGCTTCTATGATACAATAAAGTATAAAAGAAAACATGCAGCAACAAACGGAAGTTTCCATACAGTCCATGACATTCACCAATAAGTATCGAAACATATGCATGTAATTAATGAAATCTGTCACTCACAGTGGTCCGTAGTCAGATAATGCTTAACGAGTTAAGCTGTTCAGTTTACTCTGTCAATCGACGGGTTCCTGCAGTTTCAGTTTCAAGTCTGGCATATTAATGTCAAGTCTGTGTCATAATCTATATAACCCTAGTTATATATTCAGGTTATTGTTAATTTCTGATTATCAAGTCTAAGGTAGTTCCTATCGTCCCAAGGTGAGTCTATTCTTATCAGATTAATACGATCCATCTGATTACAGATGTGTGGCCTTGAAATAAAGCCAATCATATTACTAGCTAGGTGCATTATGACATACGATTTCCAATAGTTCATTCAATTGTCTGTTAATTTATTTGTGCATAAAATAGACATGCAGCTTGAATTTGTGAGTTTTATCATAATCATATTATACTTTTAATTACAATAGGTTGTTTAATAACTTATTCTGATTTAGGAATTAATCTTAGGCTTGGAACAAAAACCAAATTTTGAATTATAGGAGATAGATTCGAACAAGTTAAGTTCGAATCTAGTTCATTAGATTCGAAGTTCTCATTAGTTAGAAACACACACATAGATTCGAAGCAATAGATTCTAAGATAGATTTGAAGCTCATAGACTCGAAGATATATGTATAGATTCGAAGCAATAGACTCGAACCCATACACAGATTCGAGACAACACATTAGATTCGCAGGCCTACATTAGATTCTAAGGGAAGATAGATTCGAAAGCACACCTAGATTCGAACTACACATCCTAGATTCGAACAGGCTATTAGATTCGAACAAGCTTAATAGATTCGAATAGGCTTATTAGATTCGAATAGGCTTATTAGATTCGAATAGGCTGATAGATTCGAACTCATACTCACAATTTGAGTCTAGGCATGAATCTCTCGAATCTGATCATCTTGTTCATCGGTTTTCCAGGTTTTAACAACTAAATATGAGCATAAATGATAGAGAAATGGTTACTAACCTTTGTCCAAGCTATGACCTTCGTCTATGGATGATTTCCAAGCAAAAACAGGTCCTAAACGGAAGCAAATCAGCTTCAAATGAAGGAAAAATGAGCAAACTCGAAAATGCTCATTCAAACCGAACCAAAAGTCAGAAAAATGGCCGATCTTACCTCAAATCCGGACGAAATCAAGCAAGAAATGGTAGATTCGTGAAGAACTCGACGATCTCTATCCGATGGCGTATGAATCACGAGAATCCGACGGTTCGATTAGAAGAAAAGCTAGAGAGAAGATGTAAACTTAGAGAGAGAAGGAGAGAGTTTCATAAATCCAAACCTAAGAAATGAGGGAGATATGCCCTATTTATAGGAAAATAGGGAAAATCAGATTTTCTACTGAATTTTCCGGAGTTGACCAACTTTATTTCCCAACATAATTGACTTTTAGTCACATTTTTTATTCATTTTAGTCCGTTTGCTATTTTCAGTCTTTAATTTGTCATTTAGCTGAATTTTAATTATTAACTTAATTTCAACTAAATTTTGGGCAACTTTTCATAATTAATTATAACTTAATATAATTAATTATTTCAGATTCACATTATCCGCTATTTACTAATAGTTAGATAAAATTGCTTTATTATCCAAAGTCTGTCGCTGAAATTTGAATTAATAATTTACGGGCTGTTACAACTCACTAAGCAATGTTAGCTTACTCTGTCATGACAACTCTTTTACAGGAAAAGCTGAGAAAGGCAAGACCATAGCAGGTAGTCCGTCCCAGGCTAAGTGAATCTGGACATTGATGAATAGCAGACTTTTGGACTTTTGCTGACGCCTATTTTTGAAAAGATGATGTGGTCTCGGGTAGCATGTTCAGTCTTCCGCACTCTGATTGAAGATTTAGAAGCTAGTTTAGACCACCATTTGATCTTTATATATTTTTGTAATTAAGTATTCAGGCAGATGGACCTGTGGTATCAAACAATTAGTAATATTTATTATTGAATCAAATGAAATATTATGACGTGTACTGTTTGTGGTAACTTGGATGTTACAAAGTTGGTATCAGAGCAGCAGTTTAATCATCGGATTGGCCACCCGATACTTAAACTACTGGTATGGTATGGACTATGTGACTCTGAATTCCCGAACAAGTCACCGAGGCCTAGGGTAACTTAATTAGTAAAGGACTACCCACACAACTTGACCTAAGATAGGCAAATGATGACTGATAGGATGGGGGAGGGATTGACTGCTTGATACTGACTTGACTTTGACTTGACTTTGTGCCAGCCTGACTGACTGCCTTCATATCTATGAACTTAGATGTGATTATCTGACGTAGGAATTATGACTCGAATCGTGCTTATTTGAATCAGGAAATAATAGTTATTTCCTTTATATTTTCAGCCAATGGCTGATAAGAATCCAAATGTTGCTGGTACCTCGACTGTTGGTAAAGCTGCTGATACTGCAGCTGATCAACACAAAGAATCTGTTCATAAATAGGCGTCAACAAAAGTCCCAAAAGTCTGCTATTCATCAAAGTCCAGATTCACTTAGCCTGGGACGAACTACCTGCTATGGCCTTGCCTTTATCAGCCTTTCCTGAAAAAGAGTTGTCATGACAGAGTAAGCTAACATTGCTTAGTGAGTAAACAGAGTTCCATTAGTTACCACACACACATAACATACTATCAGCTCCTGTCGGCAAGTCACTACGTCAGAGACGGCAAAAAGGTTGGGAGACAACCCAGTTTGTATTCCCCTGTGTAAGGCCGAAGCCCTACGGGAAATGTATGGAAACAAGTCAAATAGGAAAGGAATCTGCAGAATTCCCTCCTGTGAATGGAGATCTCACATTCGGTCCTGTCGGATAATGCAGTATGCAGCGGCAAGTATATCAACAGTCAAGTAAGCAGTAAGCATGATAAGTATTTACATAAAATGTAAAAGTGAACATGCAATCAAGGCAATTCAAGTGTCTAGCTTCAGTAATGTCAAAAGTACGTTTCTATGATACAATATAGTATTAAAGAAACATGCAGCAACAATCGGAAGTTTCCATACAGTCGATGACATTCACCAATAAGTATCGAAATATATGCAAGTAATTAATGAAATCTGTCACTCACAGTGGTCCGTAGTCAGATAATGCTTAACGAATTAAGCGGTTCAGTTTACTCTGTCAAATCGGCGGTTTCCTGCAGTTCAGTTTCAAGTCTGGCATATTAATGTCAAGTCTGTAACATGATCTATCCATATAACCCTAGTTATATAATTAGGTTATTGTCAATTCTGGCTGTCGAGTCTGAGGTAGTTCCTATCGTCCCAAGGTGAGTCTATTCTTATCAGATTAATACGATCCATCTAATTACAGATGTGTGGCCTTGAAACAAAGCCAATCGTATTACTTAGCAAGGTGAACAGGACATACACATTCTAAGGGTTCGTACAGAGTCTGTTAATTCATTTGTGCATAAAATAGATATGCAACTTGAACTTGTGAGTTTTATCATAATCATATTATACTTTTAATTACAATAGGTTGTTTAATAACTTAATCTGATTTAGGAATTAATCTTAGGCTTGGAACAAAATCAAACTTTGAATTAAAAGGAATAGATTCGAGAAATGCTAAATTCGAATCTATTTGAGCTAGATTCAAATGGCATAGATTAGATTCGAAAGGCATAGGTTAGAAAGAAGGACTTAGACTCGAAACACATACATAGATTTGAACATTCACCTAGATTCGAAGCCTTCCTAGACTCGAACCCATACCAGAATCGAAGGCAGCACACTAGACTCGAAGGACAGCATCAGATTCGAAGGACATTATTAGATTCGAAGCACGCACACTCAATCGAGTTTAGCTAGCTAGGTTTGAAGCAACATTCGAGTCTAAGGGGGGCAGATTCGAAATCAGTATATATTCGAATCTGTTCTACATGTTCAACGATTTTCCAGGTTTTAGCTACTAAACATGAACATAAATGAGGGAAAAATAGTTACTAACCTTCGTCCAAGCTATATCCTTCGACTATAGATGATTTCCAAGCAAAAGCAAGTCCTAAACGAGAGCAAATCAGCTTCAAATGAAGGGGATATGAGCAAACTCGAATTTGCTCAACAAAACCTAACTAAAAGTCAGAAAAATGGTCGATTTTACCTTAAATCCGAACGAAATCTAACATGCAATGATAGATTCGTGTAGAGCTCGACGATCTCTAACTGATGGCGTATAAATCACGAGAATCCGACGGTTCGTTTGGGAGAAATTCTAGAGAGAAGTCAGATTGTAGAGAAAGAGAGAGAGGATTCTAGCTTTTCCAAACTTAAGAAATGAGGGGAGATGCTCTATTTATAGAAAATAGAGAGAAAATCAGATTTTCTACTGAATTTCTGGAACTGACCAACTTTTATTCCCAACAATCCGATTTGCATATTTGTCTTTTAGTCACATTTTTATTCATTTTAGTCCGTTTCGTCATTTTCAGTCTTTAATTTGTCATTTAGCTGAATTTTAATTATTAATTTTATTTCAGCTAATTTTGGGCAACTTTTCATAATTAATTATAACTTAATATAATTAACTATTTAAGATTCATGTTTTCAGTTAATTACTAATATTTGGATAAAATTGCTTTATTATCCAAAGTCTGATGCTGTAATTTATATTTAATAAATTACGGGCTGTTACAATCTTCCCCCGTTAAATTGATTCCGTCCTCGGAATCGACTAAAACAGGAATAATTTCGGATACTTCTGCCTAATCTCGTCTTCTCGTTCCCAAGTTTGCGCAGATCCCTTATGGTATTTCCATTGAACTAACACCATTGGAATTTCCTTGTTGCACAATTTCGAGACCTTATGATCGATTATACGTTCAGCCTCTTCTTCGAATCGCAATTGCTCGTCAATTTGCACGTCTTTCCATGGAATCGCAGCTTCAACATCAACTAAACACTTTCGCAGATTACTCACATGAAATACATCATGAATCCCAGTCATTTCGGCAGGCAGCTTTAATCTGTAGGCTTGCAATCCTACACGCTCGAGAATTTCAAAAGGACCCACAAATCGAGGGCTCAACTTCCCCCGTTTGCCGAACCTTACTATCCCTTTTCTTGGCGAGACCTTCAACAACACTTTATCTCCAACTTCAAACGCAATTGGCTTACGTCTTCGATCATGATATTTCTTTTGTCTATCCTGAGAGGTCTGAATCCGCTGCCGAATCAACTGTAGTTGGTCATGGGCTTCTTGCAAAATCGCTGGTCCAGAGATCGGGCGTTCACCTGTTTCCCTCCAACAGGTTGGAGTTCTACATCGAAGTCCGTACAAAAGCTGATATGGAGGCATACCAATAGTCGAGTGATAACTATTGTTGTAAGCAAATTCTACAAACGGAAGGTGAGTATCCCAACTTCCACCGAGATCAATCACACAGGCGCGTAACATATCTTCTAAGGTCAAAATTGTCCTCTCACTTTGCCCGTCAGTTTCAGGATGATAAGCGGTGCTCATCTTAAGTTCAGTACCTAGTCCATTCTGAAAAGCCTTCCAAAAACGAGAAGTAAATCTGCTGTCATGGTCAGATACTATAGACAATGGCACACCATGTCTAGTCACGATTTCCTTTACGTACAATTCAGCTAACTTTTCGAGGCGTTCATCTTCACGTATGGGTAGGAAATGAGCTGACTTAGTAAGTCGATCCACTATTACCCATATAAAGTCATGATTCCGCTTTGTCCTGGGCAGCTTCGTCACAAAGTCCATGGTTATGTGGTCCCACTTCCATTCCGGGATTGGCAATGGTTGTAGTTCCCCATACGGCTTCTGATGTTCCGATTTGACTTGTAAACAAGTCATGCAATTTTCCACATATCGTCCTACGTCCTTCTTCATTCCAGGCCACCAATATTCCGTCCTCAAGTCTTGATACATTTTAGTAGAACCAGGGTGTATCGAAAATTTTGACATATGAGCCTCCGACAGAATTTGATCACGAATACCTCCTAATCTAGGGACCCATATTCTATTCATGAACCGTCTAAGACCACGATTATCAAGGGTCAGCTTGGTCACATAAGTAACCATACGTTCAGATTTCAAGTTCTCATCCCGAATGGCTTCGGTTTGAGCGGCAATAATCGACTCAGGCAAGGCAGACTCCAAAACAACAGAAGTCAAAGCATAACATCGGCTATAATGGTCTTGTCCGGTTTTGCGGCTTAGGGCATCTGCTACAATGTTTGCTTTACCTGGATGGTAAAGGATCTCACAGTCATAGTCTTTAATCAATTCCATAGATCGCCTTTGTCGCATATTCAGCTCTTTTTGGTCAAATATATACTTCAGACTTTTGTGATCTGTATATAACTTGCATCTAGTCCCATACAGATAATGCCGCCAAATCTTCAATGCAAAAGTCACGGCTGCAAGCTCCAAGTCATGCGTCGGGTAATTCTTTTCATGCGTCTTTAGCTGCCTTGATGCGTAGGCAATTACTTTATCCCTTTGCATCAGCACACAGCCTAATCCCATCTTAGAAGCATCACTATAGACTACAAAATCATCATTACCCTCAGGTAAGGCCAGAATCGGTGCTTCAATTAGCTTACGCTTCAGAGTCTCAAAGGCTCGATCTTGAGATTCATTCCATTCAAACTTAACCTCCTTCTTCGTCAGACTGGTTAAAGGCACTGCAATCTTGGAGAAATCACGAATAAATCTTCGGTAATAGCCCGCTAAACCCAAGAAGCTTCGAACTTCAGATACGTTTTTCGACGCTTCCCACTTCTGAACCGCATCAACCTTTGATGGATCTACGGCTATTCCCTCACCTGAGACAATATGTCCTAAAAATTGCACCTGGCGTAACCAGAATTCACATTTGGAAAACTTTGCGTAGAGTCGCTCCTTTCGTAACAATTCTAGCAGTTCTCGCAAATGCATCGCATGGTCAGATTCAGATTTAGAGTAAATCAAGATGTCATCAATGAAAACTATCACTGATTTATCCAGCATTGGTCTACATACCCTATTCATGAGGTCCATAAATGCGGCCGGGGCATTTGTGAGACCGAACGGCATTACTAGGAATTCAAAATGGCCATATCGAGTACGAAATGCAGTCTTCGGTACGTCAGACTCAAATACTTTGAGTTGATGATATCCAGATCGGAGATCAATCTTTGAAAAATAACTAGCCCCTTGCAGTTGATCAAACAAGTCATCAATTCTAGGCAGAGGGTATCGGTTCTTAATAGTTACCTTATTTAACTCCCGATAATCGATACACATGCGAAAGGTACCATCCTTCTTCTTAACGAAAAGAACCGGAGCACCCCAAGGAGAAGTACTCGGACGAATAAACCCTTTTTCCAATAATTCCTGCAACTGACTCATCATTTCCTTAATTTCATTCGGAGCAAGACGGTAAGGGGCTTTCGTGATAGGAGCAGCACCCGGTACAAGGTCAATGTGGAATTCGATTTGGCGATCTGGTGGCAATCCAGAGATGTCATCCGGGAATACATCAGGGAATTCTCGAACTACAGGTACATCAGACACGGTCTTTTTAACTTCTTTAGCATCTATGGCATATGCTAAATAGGCGGAACGACCTTTGGTTAGGCATTTTTCTGGCTTTCACTACAGAAATGAGACCTAAATCTCGAGTCTTTCTATCGCCATAAACATAACGTTCACTACCTTCGGGGGTTCTAATTCTAATTATCCTTTTAGCACAAAGGATTTCAGCATTATTCGTCATAAGCCAGTCCATTCCTATAATAACATCGAATTCTCTAATCCACATCGGTATCAGGTCAACGTCCGAGGAGAGGTCATCAATCACTAACTTACAGGAACGAAAGACTCTATTCACAGTCACAAAATTCGAGCTAGCAGTTTCTATGTTTAAGGGTGCAGGTAACATCACAGGGGCAAAATCAAACTGTTTAGCAAACTTTTCAGACACATACGACAGATTAGAGCCAGAGTCAAATAGGATCAAAGCAGGCATAGAGTTAACAAGAAATGTACCCATGACGACATCAGCAGTCTCTTTTGCCTCTTCGGCTGTCATCTGGAAAGATCTTGGCTGATTCCTCGGGGCAGAAGAACCTTTGACTGATTGCTGAGGTGAAGATGCAGGTGGAGGAACAAATCGGGGCCGAGTACAGTCTTTAGCATGGTGCCCCAATGTGATGCAGTTACGGCAAGCCTCACTGCGCTTGGGACATTCTGACCTGTCGTGACCATTCTGCCTACAGCAATAGCACTTAACAAACGCAGGATCGCACTTTCCTTCATGAATCTGCTTGCAGCGAGGACAAGCAGACCTTGGCGTAGAGGTCACAGCATAAGATTTAGCCTTCTTAGAAGACTGCTTATCTCCCTTCTTCGAGCTTTCATTCTTCCTTTCCATTCTCTCCTTCCCAGCTTTCTCAGATTTTTACTTCTTACTAGATTTAGCAATAAAAGGGCACGCTCGCTCAGGATAGATTTCAAGCTCACCTACTCTAGCAATTTCAACTGCCTCAATATAACTTCTCGGTCTGCCAGATTTCACAAACTTTCGAATTTCTCTATCCAAACCATCCACAAAAAAGATCTCTTCGCCTTTCGTCGGTATCAACAGGGTGATCAGATAATAGCGAGAGCCTGGTAAATTCCAGCTCATAGTCCGTCACGGATCTTGTACCTTGCTGAAAAGATAGCAGGGTTTTCTCCATTTGGCGCTTAACATCATGGGGGCAGTATTTCTCCTTCAGATGAATCTTGAATTGATCCCAAGTAATGGATTTTTCCATTGCATCAGACATGGGATTTGTGATAGACTTCCACCAACGGCCGGCTCCATCTTCCAACATTCCCGTTGCAAACGTAACCTTGTCTTTTTCACCACACTTGGAAAGTTTAAACGCTTTCTCCACATTCGCAACCCAATCCATGGCTTTAACCGGATCCGATGACCCCGCAAACGTACGAGCCCCACATTTCTTAAAGTCTACGAACGTACACTCTCGTCCCACCTTAACATGATGGTCAGAGGAATCAGTCTCACTGTCATCAGAGGGCTCCTGTCTATGTTTCCTCTTCCGATCCTTTTTGGGCTTCGCCAACATCTCTTCCCTATATTTCAACTCTAGCTCCTGTAACTTAAGTTCTCTCAACCTAAGTTCTTCTTCCCGGCGCTTAAATTCAATTTCACGCTGGTTTTCCTCATCAGCCTGCATTACCGCTTTACCCTTAGTCAGTAAATCCTTAATTTCCTTAAATCGGTCTTCAACCGCCATATCAGTCTGCAGTCGATTCCTATCCATCATAAGCTGCATTTGCCTACGGTTATCCTCATTCAACTTATGAACGAGGTCAATCAATTGAGCCTGCTGGGGAGGCACAGGCGTAGCAGTACTGCTTGAGTCATTAGCAGTATTTTCAGGGTCAGTGCCTAGGTCCTCTATATGAACAGATTCTTTGTGTTGATCAGCTGCAGCATCAGCAGCTTTACCAACAGTCGAGGTACCAGCAACATTTGGATTCTTATCAGCCATTGGCTGAAAATATAAAGGAAATAACTATTATTTCCTGATTCAATTAAGCACATTTCGAGTCATAATACCTACGTCAGATAATCATATCTAAATTCATAGATATGAAGGCAGTCAGTCAGGCTCACAAAGTCAAGTCAAAGTCGA
>JAANYP010005657.1:0-15157 GCA_020465985.1 Centrapalus pauciflorus
TTGCATATGTTTCGGTACTTATTGGTGATTGTTACTGACTTGTATGGAAACATCTGCTGCTGCTTGTTCCTTGATTACATAATTGTATGTTAGGAACGTATGATAGACACTGCTGAAACTGGACAACTGCTGCTGCATGTTCCCCTTGACTACTTGCATTACACAGGACCGCTGTGAGTGACAGATTGCATTACTTACTTGCATTTGTTTCGGTACTTATTGGTGATCGATACAGACTTGTATGGAAACATCTGCTGCTGCTTGTTCCTTGATTACTTAATTGTATGTTAGGAACATATGATGGACATTGCTGAAACTGGACAACTGCTGCTGCATGTTCCCCTTGACTACTTGCATTACTTAGGACCGCTGTGAGTGACAGATTGCATTACTTACTTGCATTTGTTTCGGTACTTATTGGTGATCGATACTGACTTGTATGGAAACATCTGCTGCTGCTTGTTCCTTGATTACTTAATTGTATGTTAGCAACGTATGATAGACACTACTGAAACTGGACAACTGTTGCTGCATGTTCCTTGATTACTTGCATTGCTCAGGACTAGTGTGAGTGACAGATTGCATTTCTTACTTGCATATGTTTTGGTATTTATTGGTGATTGTTACTGACTTGTATGGAAATATCTGCTGCTACTTGTTCCTTGATTACTTAATTGTATGTTAGGAACGTATGATAGACACTGCTGAAACTGGACAACTGCTGCTGCATGTTCGTTGATTACTTGCATTGCTCAGGATCGCTGTGAGTGACAGACTGCATTACTTACTTGCATATGTTTCGGTACTTATTGGTGATTGTTACTGACTTGTATGGAAACATCTGCTGCTGCGTGTTCCTTGATTACTTAATTGTATGTTAGGAACGTATGATAGACACTGCTGAAACTGGACAACTGCTGCTGCATGTTCCCCTTGACTATTTGCATTACTCAGGACCGCTGTGAGTGACAGATTGCATTACTTACTTGCATTTGTTTCGGTACTTATTGGTGATCGATACTGACTTGTATGGAAACATCTGCTGCTTGTTCCTTGATTACTTAATTGTATGTTAGCAACGTATGATAGACACTGCTAAAACTGGACAACTGCTGCTGCATGTTCCTTGATTACTTGCATTGCTCATGACTAGTGTGAGTGACAGATTACATTTCTTACTTGCATATGTTTTGGTACTTATTGGTGATTGTTACTGACTTGTATGGAAACATCTTCTGCTACTTGTTCCTTGATTACTTAATTGTATGTTAGGAACGTATGATAGACACTGCTGAAACTGGACAACTGCTGCTGCATGTTCGTTGATTACTTGCATTGCTCAGGATCGCTGTGAGTGACAGACTGCGTTACTTACTTGCATATGTTTCGGTACTTATTGGTGATTGTTACTGACTTGTATGGAAACATCTGCTGCTTGTTCCTGGATTACTTAATTGTATGCAAGGAACGTATGATAGACACTGCTGAAACTGGACAACTGTTGTTGCATGTTCCTTGATTACTTGCATTGCACAGGACCGCTGAGAGTGACAGATTGCATTCCTTACTTGCATATGTTTCGGTACTTATATTGGTGATCGATACTGACTTGTATGGAAACATCTACTGCTGCTTTTCCTTGATTACTTAATTGTATGTTAGGAACGTATGATAGACACTGCTGAAACTGAACAACTGCTGCTGCATGTTCCCCTTGACTACTTGCATTGCTCAGGACCACAGTGAGTGACAGATTGCGTTACTTACTTGCATATGTTTCGGTACTTATTGGTGATTGTTACTAACTTGTATGGAAACATCTGCTGCTGCTTCTTCCCTTGATTATTTTAATTGTATGTTTAGACAACGTTTTGATAGACCACTACTGAAACTGGGACAAAACTGCTGCTGCCATTCCTGATTACTTGCATTGCTCAGAGACTAGTGTAAGTGACAGTATTACATTTCCTTACTTGCATATGTTTTGGTACTTATTGGTGATTGTTACTGACTTGTATGGAAACATCTGTGCTACTTGTTCCTTGATACTAATTGTTTGTTAGGAACGTATGATAGACATGCTTGAAACTGGACAACTGCTGCTGCATGTCGTTGATTACTTGCATGCCTCCAGGATCGCTGTGAGTGGACAGACTGCTTTACTTACTTGCATATGTTTCGGTACTTATTGGTGATTGTTACTGACTTGTATGGAAACATCTCTGCTGCTTGTTCCTTGATTACTTAATTGTATGTTAGGAACGTATGATAGACACTGCTGAAACTGGACAACTGCTGCTGCATGTTCCCCTTGACTACTTGCATTACTCAGGACCGCTGTTGAGTGACAGATTGCATTACTTACTTGCATTTGTTTCGGTACTTATTGGTGATCGATACTGACTTGTATGGAAACATCTGCTGCTGCTTGTTCCTTGATTACTTAATTGTATGTTAGGAACATATGATGGACATTGCTGAAACTGGACAACTGCTGCTGCATGTTCCCTTTGACTACTTGCATTACTTAGGACCGATGTGAGTGACAGATTGCATTACTTACTTGCATTTATTTCGGTACTTATTGGTGATCGATACTGACTTGTATGGAAACATCTGCTGCTGCTTGTTCCTTGATTACTAATTAGGTTACCCTAGGCCTCGGTGACTTGTTCGGGAATTCAGAGTCACATAGTTCATACCATACCAGTAGTTTAAGTATCGGGTGGCCAATCCGATGATTAAACTGCTGCTCTGATACCAACTTTGTAACATCCAATTTTCCACAAACAATACACGTCATAATATTTCATTTCATAAATAATATTAATTGTTTGATACCACAGGCCCATCAGCAAAATACTTAATTACAACAATAATTAAGAGATCAAATGGTGGTCTAACTAGCTTCTAAATCTTCAATCAGAGTGCGGAAGACTGAACAAGCTACCCGAGACCGCATCGTCTTTACAAAATAGGCATCATCAAAAGTCCAAGGTCTGCTATTCATCAAAATCCAGATTCACTTAGCCTGGGATGAACTACCTGCTATGATCTTGCCTTTATCAGCTTTTCCTGAAAAGGAGTTGTCATGACAGAGTAAGCTACAAAGCTTAGTGAGTTAACAGAGTTCCACTAAATACCACACACATATATAACATACTATCAGATCCTGTCGGTCAACACGTCAGAGACGGTAATTAGGTTGGGAGACAACCCGGTCAGTATTCCCATATGTACGGCCGAAGCCCTACGGGAAGTGTATGGAAACAAGTCAGATAGGAAAGGAATCTGCAGAATTCCCTCCTGTGAATGGAGATCTCACATTCGGTCCGGTCGGATGATGCAATATGCAACGGCAAGTATATAAACAGTCAAGTAAGCAGTAAGCATGATACGTATTTACATAAAATGTAAAAGTGAACATGCAATCAAGGCATTTCAAGTGTCTAGCTCAGTAATAGCAACATACGTTTCTATGATACAATATAGTATTAGAGAAACATGCAACAATCAATCAGTAGTTTCCATACAGTCATTACATTCACCAATAAGTATCGAAATATATGTAAGTAATTAATGAAATCTGTCACTCACAGTGGTCCGTAGTCAGATAATGCTTAACGAGTTAAGCTGTTCAGTTTACTCTGTCAAATCGGTGGGTTCCTGCATTTCAGTTTCAAGTCTAAGTCATAATCTATATAACCCTAGTTATGTATTCAGGTCATTGTCAATTTTGGCTGTCGAGTCTGAGGTAGTTCCTATCGTCCCAAAGTGATTCTTATTCTTAACAGATCAATATGATACCTAATTACACATATGTGTGGCCTTGCAACGAGGCCAATCATATTACTAACTAGGTGAATCATGTCATTCATTTTCTAAGAGTTCATTCAATATTAGATGATACCTTTAATACAATAGGTTGTTTAATCACTTAATCTGATTTAGGAATTGATGTTTTGACTTGGAATTAAACCAGATTCAAATTTGGGATGCTAGAATCGAACCATAGCCAATTCGAATCTATAGATTCGAACAAGGGACTAGATTCGAATGGCTTAACAGATTCGAACTACACATCCTAGATTCGAAGCCTTTAAATTCTAGGGACAGATTCGAAGCCATAGAGACTCGAATCCCACACACAGACTCGAGACATACAAATAGATTCGAAACCAGGGCTAGACTCGAAGCACATAGATTCTAAGGCAAGCACATACTAGATTCGAACAAGGGACTTAGAATCGAAGCAACTCTCGAGTCTAGGGAGGAGGAACAGATTCGAATTCATAGATTCGAACCTATACATTTCGAGTCTAGGGATGAACCTCTCGAATCTGATCATCTTGTTCATCGTTTTCCAGGTTTTAACTACGAAACTTGAACAAAAATGAGGGAGAAATAGTTACTAACCTTCGTCCAAGCAATATCCTTCGTCTATGGATGATTTCCAAGCAAGTATAGGTCCTAAACGAGGGCAAATCAGCTTCAAATGAAGGAAAAATGTACAGATTCGAAAATGCTCTTCAAAACCGAGCCAAAAGTCAGAAAAACGGTCGATCTTACCTCAAATTCGGACGAAATCAAACACGAAATGGTAGATTCGCAAAGAACTCGATGATCTCTATCCAATGGCGTATGTAACACGAGAATCCGACGGTTCGATTTGAAGAAAAGCTAGAGAGAAGGAGGAGAGTGTAGAGAGAGAAGGAGATTCAACTTTCCAAACTTTGAAAAGTGAGGAGTGTAACTCCTATTTATAGGGAAATAGGGAAAATCTGATATTCTACTGAATTTTCCGGAATTGTCCAACTTTTATTTCCCGACAAACCGATTTGCATTTCAGATGCAAATATTAGCAAAGAAGTTTTAAATCTGCAACAATTGTCTTTTAGTAAATTTTAACTCATTTTAGTCAGTTTTGCTATTTTCGGTCATTAAATTGTCATTTAGCTGAATTTTAATTATTAACTTAATTTCAACTAAAATTTTAGCAACTTAGCATAATTAATTATAATTTAATATAATTAATTATTTCAGATTCACATTATCAGCTAATTACTAATAATGGGATAACATTGCTTTATTATCCAAAGTCTGATGCTGAAATATATACTTATTAAATTTCGGGCCGTTACAATCTTCCCCCGTTAAATTAATTCCGTCCTCGGAATTAACTAAGACAGAAATAACCTCGGATACTTCTGCCTAATCTCGTCTTCTCGTTCCCAAGTTTGCGCAGATCCTTTATGATATTTCCATTGAACTAACACCATTGGGATTTCCTTGCTACACAATTTAGAAATTTTATGGTCGATTATACGCTCAGGCTCTTCTTCGTACCGCAACTGCTCATCTAATTGCACGTCTTTCCAAGGGATCACGGCTTCTGCGTCAGCCAAACACTTTCGAAGATTACTCACATGGAATACATCATGAATCCCAATCATTTCGGCAGGCAGCTTTAGTCTGTAGGCTTGCAATCCTATACGCTCGAGAATTTCAAAAGGACCCACAAATCGAGGGCTCAACTTCCCCCGTTTGCCGAACCTTACTATTCCTTTTCTTGGCGAAACTTTCAACAACACTTTATCTCCAACTTCAAACGCAATCGGCTTACGTCTTCTATCATGATACTTCTTTTGTCTGTCTTGAGAAGTCTGTATCCGCTGCCGAATCAATTGTAGCTGATCATGGGCTTCTTGCAGAATTGCTGGTCCAGAGATCGGGCGTTCACCTGTTTCCCTCCAACAGGTTGGAGTTCTGCATCGACGTCCGTACAAAAGCTGATATGGAGGCATACCAATAGTCGAGTGATAACTATTGTTATATGCAAACTCCACAAACGGCAAGTGGGTATCCCAACTCCCACCGAGATCAATCACACAGGCACGCAACATATCTTCTAATGTCAAAATTGTCCTCTCGCTTTGCCCGTCAGTTTCTGGATGGTAAGCGGTGCTCATCTTAAGTTCAGTTCCTAGTCCAGTCTGAAAAGCCTTCCAAAAACGTGAAGTAAATCTGCTGTCACGGTCAGATACTATAGACAATGGCACACCATGTCTAGTCACAATTTCTTTTACGTACAATTCAGCTAACTTTTCGAGGCGTTCATCTTCTCGTATGGGTAGGAAATGGGCTGACTTAGTAAGTCGATCCACTATTACCCATATAGAGTCATGATTCCGCTTTGTCCTTGGCAGCTTCGTCACAAAGTCCATGGTTATGTGGTCCCACTTCCATTCCGGGATTGGCAATGGTTGTAGTTCCCCATACGGCTTCTGATGTTCAGATTTGACTTGTAAGCAAGTCATGCAATTTTCTACATATCGCCCCACGTCCTTCTTCATTCCAGGCCACCAATATTCCGTCCTCAAATCTTGGTACATTTTGGTAGAACCAGGGTGTATCGAGAATTTCGACATATGAGCTTCCGACAGAATTCGATCCCGAATACCTCCTAGTCTGGGAACCCATATTCTATCCAAAAACCGTCTAAGACCACGATTATCAAGAGTCAGCTGGGTCACATAAGTAACCATGCGTTCAGATTTCAAGTTCTCATCCCGAATGGCTTCGGTTTGAGCGGCAATAATCGATTCAGGCCAGGCAGACTCCATAACAACAGAAGTCAAGGCATAACATCGAGAATATTGGTCTTGTCTGGTCTTACGGCTTAGGGCGTCTGCTACAATGTTTGCTTTACCAGGATGGTAAAGGATTTCACAGTCATAATCTTTAATCAATTCCATAGATCGCCTTTGACGCATATTCAGCTCTTTCTGGTCAAATATATACTTCAGACTTTTGTGATCGGTATATAACTTGCACCTAGTCCCATACAAATAATGCCGCCAAATCTTTAGTGCGAAAGTCACGGCTGCGAGCTCCAAGTCATGCGTCGGGTAATTCTTTTCATGCGCCTTTAGCTGCCTTGATGCGTAGGCAATTACTTTATCCCTTTACATCAGTACACAGCCTAATCCCATCTTAGATGCATCACTATAGACTACGAAATCGTCATTACCCTCAGGTAAGGCCAAAATCGGCGCTTCTACTAGCTTACGTTTCAGAGTCTCAAAGGCTCGATCTTGAGATTCATTCCATTCAAACTTGACTTCTTTCTTCGTCAGGCTGGTTAAAGGCACCGCAATCTTGGAGAAATCACGGATAAATCTTCTGTAATAACCCGCTAGACCCAAGAAACTCCGGACTTCAGATACGTTTTTCGGCGCTTCCCACTTCTGAACCGCCTCAACCTTTGATTGATCTACGGCTATTCCCTCACCGGAGACAATATGTCCTAAAAACTGCACTTGGCGTAACCAAAATTCACATTTGGAGAATTTTGCATAGAGTCGTTCTTTTCGTAACAATTCTAACAATTCTCGCAAATGCATCGCATGATCAGATTCAGATTTGGAGTAAATCAAGATGTCATCAATGAAGACTATCACTGATTTATCCAGCATTGGTCTACATACTCTATTCATGAGGTCCATAAATGCTGCCGGGGCATTTGTGAGACCGAACGGCATTACAAGAAACTCAAAATGACCGTAACGAGTGCGAAATGCAGTCTTCGGTACGTCAGACTCAAATACTTTGAGTTGATGGTAACCAGATCGGAGATCGATCTTTGAGAAGTAGCTAGCCCCTTGCAGTTGATCAAACAAATCGTCAATTCTAGGTAAAGGGTATCGGTTCTTGATTGTTACTTTATTCAGCTCCCGATAATCTATACACATGCGAAAGGTACCATCCTTCTTCTTAACGAAAAGAACCGGAGCACCCCAAGGAGAAGTACTCGGACGAATAAACCCTTTTTCCAGTAATTCCTGCAACTGACTCATCATTTCCTTCATTTCATTCGGAGCGAGACGGTAAGGGGCTTTCGCGATAGGAGCAGCACCCGGTACAAGGTCAATATGGAATTCGATTTGATGATCTGGTGGCAAACCAGAGATGTCATCCGGGAACACGTCAGGGAAATCTCGAACTACAGGCACATCGGACACGGTCTTTTTAATTTCCTTATTATCTAAGGCATATGCTAAAAAGGCGGCACAACCTTTGGTTAGGCACTTCCGAGCTTTCATTACAGAAATGAGACCTAAATCTCGAGTCTTTCTATCGCCATAAACATAACGTTCACTTCCTTCGGGGGTTCTAATTCTAATTATCCTTTTTGCACAAAGGATTTCAGCGTTGTTCATCATTAGCCAGTCCATTCCTATAATAACATCGAACTCTCTAATCCACATCGGTATCAGGTCAACGTCCGAGGAAAAGTCATCAATCACTAGCTTACAGGAACGAAAGACTCTATTCACAGTCACAAAGTTCGAGCTAGCAGTTTCTATGTCTAAGGGTGCAGGTAACATCACAGGGGCAAAATCAAACTGCCTAGCAAACCTTTCGGACACATACGACAGATTAGAACCAGAGTCAAACAAGATTAAGGCAGGCATATCATTAACAAGAAATGTACCCGTGACGACGTCAGCAGTCTCTTTCGCCTCTTCGGCTGTCATCTGGAAAGCTCTCGGTTGATTCCTCGGAGCAGAGGAACCCTTAACTGATTGCTGAGGTGATGATGTAGGCGGAGGAACATATCGAGGCCGAGTACAATCTTTAGCATGATGCCCCAACGTAACACAGTTTCGACAAGCCTCGTCGCGTCTAGGACATTCTGACCTGTCGTGACCATTCTGTTTACAGCAGTAACACTTAACAAAAGCAGGATCACATTTCCCTTCATGAGTTTGCTTGCAGCGAGGACAAGCAGGCTTTGGTGTCGAGGACACAGCGAACGACTTAGCTTTCTTGGAAGACTGCCTTTCTCCCTTCTTTGAACTTTCACTCTTCCTTTCCGATCTCTCCTTCCCAGCTTTCTCAGATTTCTCCTTCTTGCTAGATTTAGCAATAAAAGGACACGCTCGCTCAGGATAGATTTCAAGCTCACCTACCCTAGCAATTTCCACTGCCTCAATATAACTTTTCGGTCTGCCGGACTTCACAAACTTCCGGATTTCTCGATCCAGACCATCCACAAACAAATCCCTTCTTCTTTCGTCAGTATCAACGGGGTGATCAGATAATAGTGAGAGCCTGGTAAATTCCAGCTCATAGTCCGTTACAGATTTCGTACCTTGCTGAAAAGATAGCAGGGTTTTCTCCATCTGGCGCTTGACATCCTGGGGGCAGTATTTCTCCTTCAAATGAATCTTAAATTGTTCCCAAGTAATGGATTTCTCCATTGCTTCAGACATGGGATTTGTAATCGACTTCCACCAGCGGCCAGCTCCATCTTCTAACATTCCCGTCGCAAATGTCACCTTATCTTCTTCATTACACTTGGAGAGTTTAAACGCTTTCTCCACGTTAGCGACCCAGTCGATAGCCTTAACAGGATCAGATGACCCCGCAAAAGTACGAGCTCCACACTTTTTGAAATCAACAAACGTACACTCACGTCCTACCTTAACGTGATGGTCAGAAGAGTCAGTCTCACTTTCATCAGAGGACACGTGTCTACGCTTCCTCTTCCTGTCTTTCTTCGGCTTTGCTAACATTTCTTCCCTATGCTTCAGTTCTAATTCCTGTAACTTAAGTTCTCGCAACCTAAGTTCTTCTTCACGGCGTTTAAATTCCATTTCGCGCTGGTTTACTTCATCAGTCTGCATCACTGCTTTACCCTTGGTCAACAATTCCTTAATCTCCCTAAATCTGTCTTCAACTGCCATATCAGTCTGCAGTCGGTTCCTATCCATCATAAGCTGCATTTGCCTACGGTTATCCTCATTCAACTTATGAACAAGGTCAATCAATTGAGCCTGCTGGGGAGGCACAGGGGTGGCAGTACTGCTTGAGTCATTAACAGTGTTCTCAGGGTCAGTGCCTAAGTCCTCTACGTGAACAGATTCTTTGTGTTGATCAGCTGCAGCATCAGCAGCTTTATCAACCCTTGAGGAACCGGCAACAGTCGGATTCTTATCAGCCATTGGCTGAAAAAAAAAAATTTATAAAGGAAATAGCTATTATTTCCTGATTCAATAAGCACAATTCAAGTCATAATTCCTACATCAGATAATCATATCTAAATTCATAGATATGAAGGCAGTCAGTCAATCAGGCAGATACAAAGTCAAGTCAAAGTCAAGTCAAGGTCAAGTCAGTATTAAGCAGTCAATCCCTTCCCAATCCTATCAGTCATCATTTGCCTATCTTAGGTCAAATTGTGTGGGTAGTCTTTTACTAATTAGGTTACCCTAGGCCTCGGTGACTTGTTCGGGAATTCAGAGTCACATAGTCCATACCATACCAGTAGTTTAAGTATCGGGTGGCCAATCCGATGATTAAACTGCTGCTCTGATACCAACTTTGTAACATCCAATTTTCCACAAACAATACACGTCATAATATTTCATTTCATAAATAATATTAATTGTTTGATACCACAGGCCCATCAGCAAAATACTTAATTACAACAATAATTTAAAGATCAAATGGTGGTCTAACTAGCTTCTAAATCTTCAATCAGAGTGCGGAAGACTGAACAAGCTACCCGAGACCGCATCGTCTTTACAAAATAGGCATCATCAAAAGTCCAAGGTCTGCTATTCATCAAAATCCAGATTCACTTAGCCTGGGATGAACTACCTGCTATGATCTTGCCTTTATCAGCTTTTCCTGAAAAGGAGTTGTCATGACAGAGTAAGCTACAAAGCTTAGTGAGTTAACAGAGTTCCACTAAATACCACACACATATATAACATACTATCAGATCCTGTCGGTCAACACGTCAGAGACGGTAATTAGGTTGGGAGACAACCCGGTCAGTATTCCCATATGTACGGCCGAAGCCCTACGGGAAGTGTATGGAAACAAGTCAGATAGGAAAGGAATCTGCAGAATTCCCTCCTGTGAATGGAGATCTCACATTCGGTCCGGTCGGATGATGCAATATGCAACGGCAAGTATATAAACAGTCAAGTAAACAGTAGGCATGATACGTATTTACATAAAATGTAAAAGTGAACATGCAATCAAGGCATTTCAAGTGTCTAGCTCAGTAATAGCAACATACGTTTTTATGATACAATATAGTATTAGAGAAACATGCAACAATCAATCAGTAGTTTCCATACAGTCATTACATTCACCAATAAGTATCGAAATATATGTAAGTAATTAATGAAATCTGTCACTCACAGTGGTCCGTAGTCAGATAATGCTTAACGAGTTAAGCTGTTCAGTTTACTCTGTCAAATCGGTGGGTTCCTGCATTTCAGTTTCAAGTCTGAGTCATAATCTATATAACCCTAGTTATGTATTCAGGTCATTGTCAATTTTGGCTGTCGAGTCTGAGGTAGTTCCTATCGTCCCAAAGTGATTCTTATTCTTAACAGATCAATATGATACCTAATTACACATATGTGTGGCCTTGCAACGAGGCCAATCATATTACTAACTAGGTGAATCATGTCATTCATTTTCTAAGAGTTCATTCAATATTAGATGATACCTTTAATACAATAGGTTGTTTAATCACTTAATCTGATTTAGGAATTGATGTTTTGACTTGGAATTAAACCAGATTCAAATTTGGGATGCTAGAATCGAACCATAGCCAATTCGAATCTATAGATTCGAACAAGGGACTAGATTCGAATGGCTTAACAGATTCGAACTACACATCCTAGATTCGAAGCCTTTAAATTCTAGGGACAGATTCGAAGCCATAGAGACTCGAATCCCACACACAGACTCGAGACATACAAATAGATTCGAAACCAGGGCTAGACTCGAAGCACATAGATTCTAAGGCAAGCACATACTAGATTCGAACAAGGGACTTAGAATCGAAGCAACTCTCGAGTCTAGGGAGGAGGAACAGATTCGAATTCATAGATTCGAACCTATACATTTCGAGTCTAGGGATGAACCTCTCGAATCTGATCATCTTGTTCATCGTTTTCCAGGTTTTAACTACGAAACTTGAACAAAAATGAGGGAGAAATAGTTACTAACCTTCGTCCAAGCAATATCCTTCGTCTATGGATGATTTCCAAGCAAGTATAGGTCCTAAACGAGGGCAAATCAGCTTCAAATGAAGGAAAAATGTACAGATTCGAAAATGCTCTTCAAAACCGAGCCAAAAGTCAGAAAAACGGTCGATCTTACCTCAAATTCGGACGAAATCAAACACGAAATGGTAGATTCGCAAAGAACTCGATGATCTCTATCCAATGGCGTATGTAACACGAGAATCCGACGGTTCGATTTGAAGAAAAGCTAGAGAGAAGGAGGAGAGTGTAGAGAGAGAAGGAGATTCAACTTTCCAAACTTTGAAAAGTGAGGAGTGTAACTCCTATTTATAGGGAAATAGGGAAAATCTGATATTCTACTGAATTTTCCGGAATTGTCCAACTTTTATTTCCCGACAAACCGATTTGCATTTCAGATGCAAATATTAGCAAAGAAGTTTTAAATCTGCAACAATTGTCTTTTAGTAAATTTTAACTCATTTTAGTCAGTTTTGCTATTTTCGGTCATTAAATTGTCATTTAGCTGAATTTTAATTATTAACTTAATTTCAACTAAAATTTTAGCAACTTAGCATAATTAATTATAATTTAATATAATTAATTATTTCAGATTCACATTATCAGCTAATTACTAATAATGGGATAACATTGCTTTATTATCCAAAGTCTGATGCTGAAATATATACTTATTAAATTTCGGGCCGTTACAATCTTCCCCCGTTAAATTAATTCCGTCCTCGGAATTAACTAAGACAGAAATAACCTCGGATACTTCTGCCTAATCTCGTCTTCTCGTTCCCAAGTTTGCGCAGATCCTTTATGATATTTCCATTGAACTAACACCATTGGGATTTCCTTGCTACACAATTTAGAAATTTTATGGTCGATTATACGCTCAGGCTCTTCTTCGTACCGCAACTGCTCATCTAATTGCACGTCTTTCCAAGGGATCACGGCTTCTGCGTCAGCCAAACACTTTCGAAGATTACTCACATGGAATACATCATGAATCCCAATCATTTCGGCAGGCAGCTTTAGTCTGTAGGCTTGCAATCCTATACGCTCGAGAATTTCAAAAGGACCCACAAATCGAGGGCTCAACTTCCCCCGTTTGCCGAACCTTACTATTCCTTTTCTTGGCGAAACTTTCAACAACACTTTATCTCCAACTTCAAACGCAATCGGCTTACGTCTTCTATCATGATACTTCTTTTGTCTGTCTTGAGAAGTCTGTATCCGCTGCCGAATCAATTGTAGCTGATCATGGGCTTCTTGCAGAATTGCTGGTCCAGAGATCGGGCGTTCACCTGTTTCCCTCCAACAGGTTGGAGTTCTGCATCGACGTCCGTACAAAAGCTGATATGGAGGCATACCAATAGTCTAGTGATAACTATTGTTATATGCAAACTCCACAAACGGCAAGTGGGTATCCCAACTCCCACCGAGATCAATCACACAGGCACGCAACATATCTTCTAATGTCAAAATTGTCCTCTCGCTTTGCCCGTCAGTTTCTGGATGGTAAGCGGTGCTCATCTTAAGTTCAGTTCCTAGTCCAGTCTGAAAAGCCTTCCAAAAACGTGAAGTAAATCTGCTGTCACGGTCAGATACTATAGACAACGGCACACCATGTCTAGTCACAATTTCTTTTACGTACAATTCAGCTAACTTTTCGAGGCGTTCATCTTCTCGTATGGGTAGGAAATGGGCTGACTTAGTAAGTCGATCCACTATTACCCATATAGAGTCATGATTCCGCTTTGTCCTTGGCAGCTTCGTCACAAAGTCCATGGTTATGTGGTCCCACTTCCATTCCGGGATTGGCAATGGTTGTAGTTCCCCATACGGCTTCTGATGTTCAGATTTGACTTGTAAGCAAGTCATGCAATTTTCTACATAACGCGCCACGTCCTTCTTCATTCCAGGCCACCAATATTCCGTCCTCAAATCTTGATACATTTTGGTAGAACCAGGGTGTATCGAGAATTTCGACATATGAGCTTCCGACAGAATTCGATCCCGAATACCTCCTAGTCTGGGAACCCATATTCTATCCAAAAACCGTCTAAGACCACGATTATCAAGAGTCAGCTGGGTCACATAAGTAATCATGCGTTCAGATTTCAAGTTCTCATCCCGAATGGCTTCGGTTTGAGCGGCAATAATCGATTCAGGCAAGGCAGACTCCATAGCAACAGAAGTCAAGGCATAACATCGAGAATATTGGTCTTGTCTGGTCTTACGGCTTAGGGCGTCTGCTACAATGTTTGCTTTACCAGGATGGTAAAGGATTTCACAGTCATAGTCTTTAATCAATTCCATAGATCGCCTTTGACGCATATTCAGCTCTTTCTGGTCAAATATATACTTCAGACTTTTGTGATCGGTATATAACTTGCACCTAGTCCCATACAAATAATGCCGCCAAATCTTCAGTGCGAAAGTCACGGCTGCAAGCTCTAAGTCATGCGTCGGGTAATTCTTTTCATGCGCCTTTAGCTGCCTTGATGCGTAGGCAATTACTTTATCCCTTTGCATCAGTACACAGCCTAATCCCATCTTAGATGCATCACTATAGACTACGAAATCGTCATTACCCTCAGGTAAGGCCAAAATCGGCGCTTCTACTAGCTTACGTTTCAGAGTCTCAAAGGCTCGATCTTGAGATTCATTCCATTCAAACTTGACTTCTTTCTTCGTCAGGCTGGTTAAAGGTACCGCAATCTTGGAGAAATCACGGATAAATCTTCTGTAATAACCCGCTAGACCCAAGAAACTCCGGACTTCAGATACGTTTTTCGGCGCTTCCCACTTCTGAACCGCCTCAACCTTTGATTGATCTACGGCTATTCCCTCACCGGAGACAATATGTCCTAAAAACTGCACTTGGCGTAACCAAAATTCACATTTGGAGAATTTTGCATAGAGTCGTTCTTTTCGTAACAATTCTAACAATTCTCGCAAATGCATCGCATGATCAGATTCAGATTTGGAGTAAATCAAGATGTCATCAATGAAGACTATCACTGATTTATCCAGCATTGGTCTACATACTCTATTCATGAGGTCCATAAATGCTGCCGGGGCATTTGTGAGACCGAACG
>JAANYP010005658.1:0-77813 GCA_020465985.1 Centrapalus pauciflorus
GGTATCTTGAATCCCGGCTTGAGCACTAACGCCTCAGTGTCAGTAAACAACACTGAGTTCTTCTTATCACAGATTTGAGATACACTAATGAGATTATGAACCAGTTTATCAACGTGATAAACTTGATCCAATGTAATCGTCCCATTAGTGACTTCTCCAGTTCCAGTGATATTTCCTCCTTTGTTGCCAGCGAATGATACAAATCCCCTATTACCCCCTTTGAAGTCTGTGAGAGACGGCTTCCCCCGTCATATTCCTGGAGCACCACTGTCGACGAACCACTTGTTGTTTGAACCGGTAGTTAGCTCCTGCACATGAAAGAAAATGGGTTAGTTATCACGGGGAACCCAAGCCATGACTGACTTGGTAATACCATTCTCGTCCACATACGTGAACTCTTTCAAGTACCCATCTCGCCTTTCAGGTGACTTGGGCCTTTGAACGGAATTCTGTTGTGGTGCCGAGTGATTTAGATTCACTCTTTGCCTTTGAGTAGGCATTTGTTGTGGTGCTCTAGAATAAGTCTTATTATACTGCATTTCAGACTGTGATCCCTGAGCTTTTACCGGAACATATTGTCTAACAGGAGTATGTGACCTAACTGGAGTGTGTGACCTGCTAGGTGTGGTGCTCCTATAGACTTGTTGAGGTGCTGACCTAGATTGATTAAAGACTCGATTCGGTGAATTTGTCCTAACCACTTCTTTTGGTCCAACCTTAACCGGTGTTTGTTTCACAACAGGTTTTGGTGCGACCTGCACAGTTTTCTCGGTACTCTGAGAACTACTAGTGCTCGCCACACTTGGTGAGGGCTTAACAGGTGTTGGGTTCACTGTCTTAGGGGTAACATCAGCTTTCCTATTTGGACAGTGAGAAGCGACGTGCCCTTTCTCGTGACATCTAAAGCAAGACATCTTATCCATGGACTTTTTGGTTGGTCCCTTAGATCTAGGTGTCTCACTAGTGTCTATTACCTTTGGTACATCTACAGTGTCTGTCTCTTCGACCTGGTCAGCCCATGAAATTTTCTGTTTTCCTGCAGGTATTTCACTGGAGGAAGACACAAATTTCACTTTCTTGACCTTGACCGTAGAGTCATCCACCTTAGGTGTGTTTTCAACTTTAGGCTCAGGTGTAGGTTCAGGTAGGTCCTCTAAAACTACTGACTTGTCAGTTTTCTCCTGAGGCTGAGGCACATAGTTATCATTGAAAGGTGGAGGAATTTCGTGAAAACCTAGACCTACAGGTTTCTTAGACTGTCTTTGGGCATCTAAGACTTTTCCTAGGTTTAGGCTCGAATTCCTAAACTTTTCCAGCTTGCTATTTGCCTCTGCTACCTTTACCTTGGTCTCGGCTAGCTCTATGTCCTTGTCTTTCAGACTTTTGGTCAAGGCCTCTACGTGCTCATACATAAGTTCTATCCTAACACACTGCTCACTCAGTTTGTCTTTTAGAACGATTACATCTTGAGCATCAGCCTTAAGCTTTTCTTTTAAATCTTGTTTTATATCATTTAGGCTAGCGTTTTCTATTTTTAAGTTTTCATTTTGAGCAGCTATGGTCTTATGTGAGTCTAAGACTAGATTTAACCTATCGTTAGAACTAACACATAAAGCACATAAATCACGAAATAGAGAAATAGAAAGACTAACCTTTAGAGTTATCAGATTCCACGTTGGCCATCTGAGCAGCAAACTCCAGCACGGTCTGATCATTCGCCTTCTCTACCCACATCGGACTGTTTTCCCTTGTGGTCTGCTCATCTTCATCACAACCATTCTCCGTAACTTCAGCCATGAAAGCTCTAGCGTTGGACTCAGGATGTGAACTCCAGTCATAGGAACCATCTAGCTGTCTGTCAGAAGTGACATTGATATCAGACCCGCTAGATTGGCCTGACCAGATGAGGAACTCGGAAGGTATCTCTGTTGGGACTGACTTTGGTACTGTCCTTGATGCTGACTCTGCCCCTGGTATGTCTCTACCTTCGGTCTTTGACACTCCCTGGCGAAGTGTCCCAATCCCTGACAGTTGTAGCATTTCACCTTGGACTTATCAAATCCTATCCCCTTGTTGTTCATCTGCAAATTCCTCCCAGTTCTCTTTATGAATCTCTTAACCCTCTGGGTTACCATGGCCAGTTGCCATTTCAGATCCATTTCCTCTAAGTCATCAGGGTCGACCTGATCGTAATCTTCATCCCAAAGAGCCGGATCATTGATCTTCCCTTGAACGCAATTTCCGTATGCGGCCACAAACGAAGCAAGCAGATTCAGATGTTCTTCCGCCGACTTTGCGCTCATTGGCATCTTCGAATAGCTCTGACTGGTCGATGCCTGTTGGACTTGAGGTTGCGGTTCTTCCGATCTTCCTAACCCTAAGAACGCGCGATTCAGTGAGTCTTCGGACTCTGGTGGCGATGACGTTTCTCCGGTGAAAAACGCTGTAGCACTCTTCTGATCAGCTGTCACTGATGATTTTGATGTCTTTCCAAAATACATAGCCGGATTTTGGACTTGCTCGTAATCAGTCTCAGCCTTTATCATTTCGAAGTGATATGCCCTCAACGTTCCCACGATGTCATCCAGTGATTGAGCATAGTATTTATCTTCATTCAGCTTAATCATTGCCACGTACATAGCCCATTTGGCTGGTAGGGCATCAAGAAGCTTGTTGTTCTTGTCACTGTCCGAGTACTCAATGCCATGACTTTCAAGCTCTGTTATCAGATGATAGAATCGTGTGATAATATCATCCAACTGTTCATCCTTAAGAGCCTTGAAAATTGCAAACTGTTGGGTCAACAGCTCTGTACGCTTTCTACGTACACGTGGATTACCCTCACACCTTTTCTGGAGAGACTCCCAAAGTTCTTTCGACGTCCTCTGAGTCCGAAATGTGTGCAAGATATCTTGAGGTAAAGCCATTCGGATAATGGAGAAAGCTTTGTTTTCAGCTTCAAATAGTTTCTTGTCATCCTCTTTCATCATCTGGTATGACAGAACCTTTTGACGGCCTTCAACCTCAGAAACTGGTGGAATGTACCCTTCATCAATGCACACCCACATGCGCATATCGTTGAATCGTACAAAATCCGTAAATCTGTCCTTCCACCAGTAGTAATCCTCAACTTTCATCAGCTTTGGTGGTGCATTAGCCTTCCCAACTTCGTGATCCATTTCAAGGAATTTCTGAAGGTTTGACATCTTTTCTGAAACAAATTGAATTTAGACTTAATTAATTTAATTCGAAACTAATGTGGATTAACTCTTTCGAATCTAGATAGATTCGAATGTAATTAGATTCCAATTTATTTGGTATTAAATTCGATTAAGTATCTTAATTCAATTAGATTCGAAATTATGGCAGATTCGAACAATTCCTTAGATTCGAAGATA
Organism: Centrapalus pauciflorus; assembly: GCA_020465985.1. Taxonomy (NCBI): domain Eukaryota; kingdom Viridiplantae; phylum Streptophyta; class Magnoliopsida; order Asterales; family Asteraceae; genus Centrapalus; species Centrapalus pauciflorus. The sequence continues at coordinate 3,399 of JAANYP010005658.1, forward strand.
TGACAGATTCGAAGGACCCCTTAGACTCGAAGACCCTTAGAATCGAAGGCACAATAGAATCGAAATTCAGCAGAATCGAAGCACAGACTCGAAACAGTAACCAACTCGAAACAAACTCGAAACAATATAGACTCGAGATCCAATTCGAATGTAGTAACAGATTCGAAAAACACAGACTCGAAACTGACTGAAATTGACTCGAAAGGAGCGTATTTTGGTTAGACTCGAAAATAAAGTAAAACCCTAATTACCCCTATAGATTCGAGCACCGCAAACTCGAAAAACGGCTAACACATTGATTTTTTGACGTTTTATGGATTAAATCACTAATTTTCAAATGAAAAACAATGATTTCGACCAAAAACGTGAAAAACGACAAAATGTTTCCCGAATATGAATTTGCTAAGCTCAAAAACACGTTTTTTTGAGAGAAAAACCGTCCAACTAGCGTCAAGAAACCTAGAATGTATCTGATGAACACGAAGAACACCACGAACACTCCGTAGGCTCTGATACCACTTGTAAGGTCTACCACTGCAAGATCTATCTAGACGCGGATCCGTTAACGAGTGCGGAATCCTCGTTGACGGTTAGACGGACAACTCTCAACCAACGGAAACACGGAGACTATTAGACGCTGAACGAACGATCCTACGTACTAATTCTCTCCGAAACGGGACTCACCTAGCTGATAAACTCGAGATCGCCTATTGCTTAATTCCTCACGAATTCTGCCAAAGGTCTGCTAATGATTCGAGTCTATCCCTAATTATAGACCCTGATTCGAGTCTGTTGTGGGCCAACCTCGAATCTGGCCTAAGGCCCATTCGAATCTGTCCATCTGACAGATTCGAATCTAACCTATATTCGAATCTATGGATACATTCGAATCTATCACAGATTCGAATGCCATCTTTAACCTATTCGAATCTAGCCAATACACTTAAACACTTAAGTGATGAAACTTATGTTTTAACTTATGCTTGACATAATCTTTGACCTTTATGTTTGAACTTCTTGTAATATGTTACATCAAGTTCAAACACACAATCAGTAACAGACAAACACATATTAAACATATATATCAAAATACTGGTTAACTCAGAATATTACCTAAATCATAATCGATTAGACTGCTATCGTCACACAGGGTGTACCAACAATTCGCTTATCAATCACAGCGACACTCTGAATATCCGGCAGCTACGACAAGTTCGGCAAAAAATGGCTTATCAACATCATGACGAAGCGCGGATACATTAGGAACCTCTCGCGTGCTGGGGCAGTAATTTGATGAACAAACTCCGCAAAGAACATCTCGGAGTAGCTGAAACTCTTATTATACACTAATGCAATCATCGCCGACTGCATTGTTGATACTATATAGTCAAAACCGGCCTTTTTAGGCGCAAAGCACACCATAATGACATGTGCTAAGTACCTCCATTGGCCTATCAGACGACTCTTCATATATGTGGCTTTAGCCATATCCAGTCCATACCCCATTCTTAAAAAGGCTGCTTGCCTTTCTTCCAATGTGAAGTCAATAGGGCCAGCTTCCTGTTCTACCGATCCCACCTGCAAAACACTTCGAAGCACATCCACAGAAAATACAAGGGGCTGCCCGGCGATTCTTGTCCTTAGCACCGTTGGCGTCACGGTACAATCGACTTGCAAGTGATCCCAAAACTGTCTAACATTAGGCAGTACGATTTGCACATTGGGCGATAATGCATATGAAACCCTTGAGTTTGCCAAAACGTCCACCATTGGCCTAAATGCCTGAGCTTCAGGAAGCTCACGATCTGGAGAAACAACCATATTATGCTTTTGAAAGAAAGCTCTTTCCCCCATATCTATTCAATAAACAGTAATATATATTAGACATGAATAGTAAAAATGAAACTTGATTAAATTCAAATTTGTTTTATTTTGAACTTATGTAAGTTCAAAATCCAACACATATGAATTTCTACAAGGTTGACATTAAAATTATTCAAACATTTCGATTTTAAGGATAAACTCGAATGACATGTTCGAATTTGACTTGAATTCGAGTTTGCTGATAAGTTCGAATTTACTGACAAATTCGAAGTAGATGAACAAAGTCGTAGTCGGCCACTTTCAAACCCAAATCCAAGATTTAAACCCCATTAGACTTAGAGAACTGTATTCACTAGTCCTAGTAGGTTCTAATCGAAGATATATGTCACTTATTTGAGGTTTCCCCGGTTAAAATTTGTGATTTTGAATCACAAAGTTCAAAACCCTTAAAACCTCAAACTTAGTCGATTATTGCTAAAATTGAGTCCTAAACTTCCTAAATCTTGTATAATAATGATGTTTATACCTAGATTTGGCTGTAGAATCGAACACTCGTGAACAAAACTTCGACAAATAGCGAAAGATTCAAATTGGTAAACTTGAAGAATAAACTCGAAATCGCTCAGAGTAAGTTCGAAGGACTAAACTCGAAGGTAGGTGACATAAATGAGTCACTGTTGACCTTTATATACTAACCATGTTCGAACTTGTCTTAAATTCGACTTTACTGACATTTTCGAATATTAATTCGACTTTGTCTTAAAATCGAATTTAAATGAAAATTTTGAAAATCTTTGAATAAAATTCAACTTTTTCAACTTTTCCAATGTTTTCAAAATTTTCGTGTAACGGAACAAACTATGCAAAATTTATTTACACTAAGCACAAGATTTTCATGCAATGTTTGTTTATTCAACTAAAAATGCATCCTTAGTAACTTTGACCTTTTTCCTAAATAAAATAAAATAAAATCAAATCAAATAAAGTAAAATAAAGTAAAATTTTGAAAAAAATTTAAACTTAAACTAATCTACAATACTTTTAAATTTACATCCTATACTAACACTAACAGAATATTTTTGGCGAGAAAGTCAGAGAAAGGTTCAATCAGATAGCGGTGTCAAATACGCACTTTCAGTATCTTACTTTCACAGTTAGGAATTTTTTGATTCCTTTGATTGTTTGTCATGACACACATTTCTAGACGATTGTTGGTATTATTTTCCCTTTAAACATGTTACACTTTGGAATATCCCTTGGCCTTTTTATTTATCAAAAAATTACCTTACGTGTGACTCACACTTAGACATACTTTTATGATAAAGGCATACACACAATGATTATAACTTTTCGGTATTGGAAATTTTCTTTAAAAGACAAACATCGGACACAGTTCTGTATTTACATACAACAGAGTGTCTTAGTTTGTCTTAAAGTTTATTTTAAAGCTATCAAGACAGCGGTGACAGGTCTGTACCGACGTACAACAAAGCGACTTATCTTGCTAACTCGAGTCAAACCAGGGGCAACAGGTCTGTACTTACGTACAACAGAGTTACTTGTTTTGACTCTCAATTCAGTATCATGATTTTTCTATTCTTTTCTTTTCTTTAAGATGTATCTGATGTTGCTATACATCCCCCAGAAAATTTGCATAGCTCATTTAGAATCAATGTCTGTATGTCTCTAACATAAAAATTAAGACCATTTGGTCATACATCTAAGTTAGTGACACGTCTGACTTTTTCTTAAATATTTTATTAGCCTTGAGACTCCCTTTGTGTATTATGCCTACCAACACATCAACCTAGATAATGTATAACACTTACAGTTTTAGGTGCATTATGTGTGAAAGCTTAACACTTAGAGATTGTATTAACTATGCTAATTTTTGTCACTTTGAACCTATGCATCTAAGACTTAACTCATTTTCTGATATTCTCTATTTTCTTTTCCTTTTTTTTTTGAGCTTTTTATGGTTTTTCTCTCTTTTTTTTTGTTTTTCATAAATAAGAGTAAGGAAATATACTAACCTACTAACTTACTATAAAAAGAAATTCTTCTAAGCTTTTAAACTTACTATAAAAAGAAAGAAAGTCTACTGCTATATAAAAAATAAATTCTACTAAGGTCAATTTACTCTGGATTAGACATTCCGTTTAGTTGAACTAACAACTCAAAACGTGACTTATCAAAAGCTTTGGTAAATAAATCAGCATTATTATCCTCCGTTGCTAATTTTACCAGCTTAATTAAATTCTATTCAGCACAATCACGTATAAAGTGGTGTCTTATGTCTATGTGCTTGGTTATACTGTGTTTAACTGGATTATTGGTTATTGCAATAGTTGACTGGTTATCTATCCTAATAGGAGTATGAATATAAGTCAAACCGTAATCCCGCAATTGTTGTTGTATCCACAAAACCTGTGAACAATAACTACCACCATCAACATATTTGGCCTCGCACATTGATACGGCTACCGAAGTCTGTTTCTTGCATTGCCTGGAAACGAGCCTCCCTCCAAGGAAATGACAACCTCCAGTTGTTGACTTGCGATTCAAGCTGCATCCTCCATAGTCAGAATCTGTGAAAGCTTCCAATTCCAGATCACCATCCGCGTTATACCGAAGTCCCAGCTTTGGTTTTGACTTGAGGTATCTCAGAATCCGCTTTACCGCTTTCATGTGCATCTCTTTTGGATTAGCTTGAATCCTAGCACAAATACACACAACAAACATTATGTCAGGTCTAGAAACAGTTAAATACATAAGTGACCCAATCATGGCCCGATATAACGTCGGATCCACATCGGTATCACTTTCTGTATCCGGTCCGAGATTATGATTCACTTAAATCGGTGTGCTGAAGTGAGCTGTCAGCTTGGTTCCTTCCATCTCGAAGCGCTCTAGAATGTTGTAGACATACTTCGTCTGATGAATAAACATGCCCTCCTTCCTCTGTTCGACTTGCAAACCCCTAAAGAAGTTTAACTCACCCATCGCACTCATCTCAAACTTAGACTTCATCAACTTTTAAAAGTCTGTGCACATCTGCTCGTCTGATGACCCAAAAATGATATCATCGACGTACACCTGTACCAAGATGAAATGTTCACCTTTTCTTTTCACAAACAACGTATTATCTATTCTCCCTCTTTCAAACCCGTTGTCTAAAAGATGATTAAATAGAGTCTCGTACCACACCCTTGGAGCTTGATGTAGTCCATACAAAGCCTTATCTAACCGATACACTCTGTCTGGATACTTCGGATCTGTAAACCCAGGCGGCTGTTTCACATACACCAGTTCCTTCACTTTCCCATAAAGAAAAGCACGTCAAGTTGATAAACCTTAAAACCTTTTAAGGAACAAAAGCTAGAAACAAACGGATTGCTTCAAGCCTTGCCACTGGCGCGAACACTTCATTGTAATCGAGTCCTTCCTCTTGGTTGAAACCCTTTACCACAAGCCTTGCTTTGTTGCGAGTCACTATACCCCGATCATCTCTCTTGCACTTAAAAACCCACTTGGTTCCTATTGCAACTTCTCCTCGAGGTAACGGAACTAACTCCCACACTTCAAGTTTCCTAAACTGTGACAGTTCTTCCTGCATCGCTTCAACCCAAGAGTTGTCTTTTAGTGCCATTTGTACATTCTTCGGCTCTACTTGCGAAATGAAACATGAGTAGAGGCAAGTATGAAAGGCCTTGGAGTCATTGATTATCGATAACAACACTGTGTTGTTATTCAAACTACTCCTAATCCTCACACCAGCATTAGGATTTCCTATGATACTATCAATTGTATGATCCTTATTAATTCTTGATGTTTCTATCTCGCCAACCCTAAGATTATCTTCCAAATGTGATCCTATCTCTCCTAACGGGGGAACGACCTCAGACTCTACATTTTCTTCCTCATGGACACTGTTTTCAGAGTTAGAGCATGTTGTCTGATTTTCGTTTGTAGGAATTTCAGAATCATTTTCTGCTTGAGATCTATCTTCAGTTGTTGTAGGCTCGGATGTTATTGGAAAGGTGGTCCTCGGAATACTTTGACCCTCGTCATTCAGATTTAATGACGACAAGTCCTGTTCGATTGTACCTGCATTTCCATCCAAAGGAATGTTAAATGATTCAAACAATTTGTCATAATCAAAAATCCATTCCGGACCAGTTTGGGGTTCATGTGTATAACTTGTGACATCAATTTTATACACAATCTCTACTGTACCATATGATTTGTTAAAAACCCGTTTGTTTGGTGAGTTCGGCATATAACCTAGGAAGTATCCTTCGTCAGCCTTTTCACCAAACTTAGGTTGATGTTTTGTTTTCATTAACGTACATGGTACCCCCAAATGGTTCGAAGCTAGTTAAATTTGGTGGCCTTTTATTCAAAACATCATAACAGGTTTTGTTCAATGATTTGACAGTAAGGACCCTGTTTAAAACATGACACACGGTATTCACTACCTCCCCCCAAAACATGGTAGGTAGCTTTGAATCCGAGAGCATAATCCTTGCTACCTCAATCAAAGTCCTGTTTTTCCGTTTGGCCACCCCATTTTGTTGTGGCTCATATGGTGCACTAAATTGATGCACTATGCCCTTTGATAGGCAATATACACCAAATACTGTGTTTTTAAATTCCGTTCCGTTATCACTCCTGATTTGTTTAACTCACATCCCGTATGAGTTTTCCACTTGGTCTAAGAACCCGATGAGCTTGGCAGCTGTCTCGTCCTTTGTACCTAAAAAGAAAACCCAAGAAAAACGTGAGTAATCATCAATAATAACCAAACAATACCAACTACCACCTATGCTCCTTTTGTTGATTGGTCCGAACAGGTCCATACGCAACAAATCGAACGTGACAGCTATTGAGTTCTGAGTCTTGGACTTGTGTGCTTTCTTGTGTTGTTTTCCTTTCTTGCACGGTAGACACTTGTCCTCAAACTGAAAACTCTTCATTGGAACACCTTGCACCAATCCATTTTTAGTAATGTAATTCATCTTTCTCAGGTGCAAGTGTGTCATGCGTCTGTGCCATAAAACCGATTCAGTTTCTGAAGCTTTTGATAGTAGACAAATTGGTCCCATCGAAGATTCCGGCTTGTTCATGTCGAGCATGTACAGGTCATTCTTCCTTGGAGCCCTCATCAATATCCATTCTTCAGGTACTTTGAATCCCGGTTTCAGCACTAACGCCTTAGTATCAGTAAAAAGTACTGAGTTCTTCTTAGCACAGATTTGAGATACACTAATGATATTGTGAACCAGTTTATCAACATGATAAACTTGATCCAGTTTGATAGTCCCATTTGTGACCACTACAGTACCGGTGATATTCCATCCTTTATTTCCAGCGAACGATACAAATCCCCTATTCCCTCCCTTGAAGTCTGCGAGTAGACTTCTTTCCCCTGTCATGTGCCTGGAGCAACCACTGTCGACGAACCACTTGTTGTTTGGTCTTGTAGTTATCTCCTGCACATGAAAGAAAAGAGGTTAGTTATCACGGGGAACCCAAGCCATGACTGACTTGGTAATACCATTCTCGTCCACATACTTGAACTCTTTCAAATACCCATCTCTCCTTTCAGGTGACTTGGGTTTTTGATTTTGAGCCTGTTGTGGTGTAGAGTGATTTAAGTTCACTCTCGGCCTTTGTGTAGGCATTTGCTGTGGAGCTTTTGAATAGTTTCGATTATAAGGCATTTCCGTTTGATATCCCTGAGCTCTACCTGGTGTTTAATGTCTTACAGGAGTGTGTGACCTAACCAGAGTGTAAGCTCTTCTAGGTGTAGTACTCCTATAATTTTGTTGCGGTCCTGACCTAGATTTATTAATGACTCTATTTGGTGAATTAGTCCTAATCACTTCTTTGGGTCGACCTGACACAGGTGTTTGTTTCACAACGTATTTTGGTGTGGCTTGCACAGTTTTCTCGGTGTTATGAGAACTACTTGTGCTTGCTACACTTGTAGAAGGTTTATGTCGTTCTGTCTTTCCAGTTTTAGGTGTAGAGTCTACTTTCCTATGTGGACAACTAGAAGCAACATGTCCCCTTTCATGACATCTAAAGCAAGACATTTTGTCAATCGACTTTTTATGTGTGCCCTTTGATTTAGGGGTCTCACTAGTGTCTGGTTCTTTCGGCTCAACTATAGTGACTGGTTCCTCCTCTTGATTATTAAAGTCAATTTTGTCTTGTCCAACAGGCTTATCACTCGAGGATGGCCCAAATTTGACCTTCTTAATCTTGACATTATTACTAGTCACCTTAGTTTCCTTATCCTTAACTGGTTCAGACATAGGTTCAGTTTCTACCTCTGAGTCAACTGGTATTTCAGTTTTCTCCTGAGGCTGAGGTACATAGTTATCATTGAAAGGTGGAGGACTCTCATGATACCCTAGATCTACAGGTTTCTTAGACTGACGCTGTGCATCTAAGATCTTCCCTAGGTTGAGTGATGAGTTCCTAAACTTTTCCAGTTTACTGTTTACCTCGGCTACCTTAACCTTAGATTCTGCTAGCTCTACTTCTTTGGTCTTAAGCTCTTTGGTCAATGCCTCAACATGTTCATACATCAGTTCTAATCTAACGCACTGCTCACTCAGCTTGTCTTATAGAACTATGACATCTTGTGCATCTGCTTCATGCTTATTTCTAAGGTCTTCCTTTATATCTAAGAGGCTAGCGTTGTCTGATTTTAAGGATTCATTCTGAGCAGTTATAGTTTGATGTGATTCTAATAGTAAGTTTAATCTATCGTTAGATGTAGCACACAAAGCACATAAATCACGGAAATTAGAGAAATTCAGAATTACCTTGGCGTGATCAAATTCCACATTTGCCATCTGTGCGGCGAACTCCAGAATTGTCTGATCTTCTGACTTTTCTACCAACATAGGACTTATATCATTCTGATTGCTATCCCTTGTCGTTTATTTTGCTCCTACGCTTCCAGTCTCGGTTACTTCATCCATAAAGGCTCTAGCGTTCGACTCTGGATGTGTACTCCAGTCATAAGTTCCATCGAGGTGTCTGTCAGATGTGACATTGGTTAACAGACCAGCTATATTCGCCTGACTGCTTGAGCTACCCGGCAGATATCTCCCTTGAGATTGATTCTGGTGCTGGTTCTGATGGTTCTTTACTTTCGGTCTTAAACACTCTCTAAAGAAGTGTCCTAACCCTTGGCAGTTGTAACACTTAACTTTGGATTTATCAAACCCAATCTTATTGTTACTGATGTTAAGATTTCTGCCCGTCCTCTTGATGAACCTTTTAACTCGCTGAGTTACCATGGCTAGTTACCATTGCAGATCCATTTCCTCTAGATCATCAGGATCTACCTGATCATAATCCTCATCCCAAAGCGCAGGATCGTTGATTTTCCCTTGAACGCAATTGCCATAGGCGGCCACAAATGAAGCCAACAAATTTAGATGGTCTTCAGCTGATTTTGCGCTCATCGGCATCTTGGAATACCCTTGAGATGTAGATGTAGTCGGAGTTTGCTTTTCTTCTGGTCTAGAAAACCCTAAGAAAGCCCGACTCACTTAGACTTCTGATTCAACCGGAGTCGATGTTTCTCCTGAAAAGAATGCTGTAGCCGTCTTCACGTCAGTTGCCCCTGAAGATTTGGACTTCCCAAAGTACATGTCTGGATCCTGTACTTGTTCATAATCCCTCTCCTTCTTCAGCAATTTAAAGTTATAGGCCCTCAGCGTTCCTATGACAGTCTCCAGAGTTAGAGTATAGAATTTGTCTTCATCATGTTTTATCAGCGCCACATACATTTCCCATTTGGCTGGTAAAGCATCTAGAAGTTTGACAATCTTTTCTGACTCACTGTATTCCACATCGTGGTTGTCTAACTCAGTTAGCGAATGATAGAATCTGGTAATTGTCTCATCCAGCTTATCGTTCTTCAAAGCCTTGAAGATCGCGAACTGCTGCTTGGGCATTTCTATTCTATTTTTCCTAACCCTAGGATTTCCTTCACACCTTTTCTCCAACGCATCCCATAGCTCTTTTGCTGTTTTTTGATTGCGGAAAGTGTGCAAGATTTCCTGCGGTAATGCCATTCTAATTATTGCGAATGCCCAGTTCTCGGCCTCATAAAGCTTCTTCTCATCCTCCTTCATTTTTGAATATGACAAGACTCTTTGTCGTCCTTCAACCTCTGCCGTAGGTGGAATGTATCCCTTGTCTATACAAATCCACATCCTCATGTCGTTGAATCTCGCGAAGTCGGCGAACCTATCCTTCCACCAATAGTGATCCTCCAATTTCATCAACTTAGGTGGAGAATTCGCTTTTCCGACCTCGTGGTCCATTTCAATGAACCTCTGTAAACTTGTCATTGTTTCAAATATTTTTTAATTTAAACTTAATTAATTTAATTCGAAATTAATTTAAATTAACTCTTTCGAATTTAAGTAAATTCGAATCTAATTAATTTTAAACTTGTTTGGAATTAAATTCAAAATTAAGTTTGAAGTCCAACTAAATTCGAAATGTATGACAAAGTCGAAGGTAATATTAAATTCGAAATACTGAATTCGATTTTAATGAAAAATCGAATCTGGGCAAATTCGAAGTGGCCAAACTCGAATCAAACCCTATTCTCTGACAAACTCAAATTTTTAGTAAACCCTAATACCCCTCTTGAAGTTCGAGCGCCGCAAGTTCGAAAAACGGCTAATAATTCGATTTTTTCAAGGTTTCAGATTAAACCAATATTTTTAAGGCTAAAAATATTGATTTCGACCAAAAACTTGAACTAATGCAAATTATTTTCCGATATCTTACTTGATAAACTCGAAATCCTTCAAAAATGTGATTTTAACCGTCCAAAACGTCAAGAAAGCATAGATGTTTCTAGTGAACACGAATAACACCACGAGCGCCGCAAGTTCGAAAAACGGCTAATACTTCGAGTTTTTCAAATTTTCAGATTAAACCAATATTTTTACGAGTAAAAATTTTGATTTCGATCAAAAACTTGAACTAAAGCAAAGTATTTTCCGATATCTTACTTGATAAATTCGAATCTAGCCTAAGGCCTATTCGAATTTGTCCTCCTAGACAAATTCGAATCTAGCCTAAATTCGAACCTCACCATTCAAACTTATGTTTGAACTTATGTTTTTTATTATGTTTGATTTTATCTTTGAACTTTATGTTTGAACTTCTTGTAATACATTACACCAAGTTCAAACATACAAACAATCAATTATCAAACACACATAATCAAACATATATCAAACACTTGTTAATATCTAATATCAAGTAAATAGACTCACAAAATGCTATCTAAACATAGACTGCTATCGTCACACATGATGTACTAACATGGATTGCCTAAAGGAATTAGCAAGCCTGAAAGCAATAAGTTGTTTGAGACCAACCTTGTGCAGATCTGATTCTCTTTGGAAGCACTTCTTCTTTGTAAGGGGATCTACAAAAAATACCACCAGCTCAGGTACTTCAATCAGCTTACCTTCCTCATATTCCACTCCTTTAGGCAGGCTGTGGTATACTCCCTTGATTTCCACGGCTACATCACCTTGTTCAATCATTATTAGGAGTTCCTCCAGCTCTGTATCCTTTCTGTTCCTCTTGGCCTTTATTTTCGGGGTAGCCACTAAGTACCCTTACTCTGTTCTTCTGAGATCAGGCCAAGATCTCTCACTCTCTCCATCAACTTTTTGACGTATGCCCTGATAGTCTTAGCTGTTTCAGACTTAGACTGGCTCAGGGCAACTGCGAACTCCATCCATTCTTTGCATCCCATTTGAGCAACGTCAGTGTATTCATATGCTTCTAGTTCTGGGCCTGTAGCACCCATTCTGGTTATCCGTAGCTTCCACTGTTTGCCTTTTCTTGAGATGGGAACAGCTTTGACAATTGATTCCTTGGCAAGTCTTCTGTCAGCAACATCAAATAACTTTTTCATGCCAAGTTGTCAAAGTGAATTTGGGCTCTTGCAGAGGATGCTTTCTTGGACTTGGTCACTAAGACCTGAGCACCATTTTCCTTATCACCTTCCTTTTCAACCGCTGACTCCTTAGCAGCTTCAAGTAATTTTCTTTGCACATCCAGAGAGGGTATTTTAATTTTGCTTGCCTCTTTGAATGCAAAGGATCTAGCAGCTTTGGCAGAGGCTTCTTCCTTCTTTAGTCTTTCAAGGGCTTAGAGCTGTTCATCTCTTTATTCATAGTATTGCTCCATAGAAACGCCCATTTCCTTAGCTCTTGCCTTGTTAAACTTTAGCTGTGCAGCTCTTAGGTGCTCAGGGTCTACAGCTGCTTTCTTCTTTCCTTTGGCTGTTGTAGTTTGAACAGCTTCAGGAGCCTCTTTCTCTTCTTCTACTTCTTCTTGCAGAATCAGATGTCTCCTTCTGCTTGGCCTGTCCCCAGGAATGGATTCATCCCCCTTAGTTTGTACAGGGTTTGGAGATCCAGCCTGAGTAGGCTGTGCAGCTTCAGTGTGATGGGAGACATCCTCAGTGGGACCTGTTTGAGATGCACATGCTGGTTGACCAACAGCTGTTGATTTCTCCTTAAAAGGAGAAGAGGTTTTCTCTCCCTTAGACTTAGTATTTGAGGCAGATAACTACTCCCCCTTTGAAGGAGATGGGAGAAAAAAATTCAGCAGGCCTAGCAGCAATTTTGGAAGCAGGCTTGGGGCCAACCAGGCTATGCATTAAGGAAGCCAGATTGTCCTTAACCTCTGCAAGCTGGGTAAGGAAGGTCTAAAGAGAGGAGGACTGAGAATCAGCAAAGGAGGACCGCTTTAGTAGGTTTTCTCTATCAGAAGTTGTGAACAACAAACTCGAATCTGTGCAAGATGTAATTCAAGAGAGTCTTGCATATCATCAAGGTTTGCTGACACAGAATTGGACAAAGAGACAATGAGACTGTTTAAGCTGGCCAATGTAGTAGGAAGGGTAGTAGTGCAAGTGGTGAGGAGAGTGGACCGCTGTTGGGAAAGGGCTGTCATGGAGGACACAGAGTCCTGTTGGTTTGAAATGATAGAGGAGAGAGTAGTGGAGATATTTTGCACCTGTGAGGACTGATCGGCTTGGGGAGTCGTTGGAAGGGAATTCTTGAACAAATCAAAAAATCCCTTGAGTTGTGCAGACACGGAGTCTGAGATTATTGAGGGTAGGGAAATCATGGAATTTTCCAAAGAACCAACTTTGTTGGTCAGCAAAGAAAGCTGATCCTTCAAAGGAAGATCTTTGGGGGATGGAGGAGTATGGGTGGACTGTTTGGATTGTGTAGATGGTAAGGAATGAGAATGGGATGAGGATGAGGCAGGTGTTTGAGGATGGGATGGAGAGGGAAGGGTTACTTTTGACAGAAGTTCCATAGCCTGGGCATAAGTAATATGGCCCAGGTTGGAAGGGTCAATGGGTCCCTCAGCAGTGGCTGTCGCTGCTTCATCATGAGAATGGGTAGAACATGGTGGCCTTTCAGATGCTGCTTGTGTTCCAGCACCCTCATCAAAGCCTGGGGTGGTTCCCTCAGCAGCACCTTGGTTTAGAGGTGCCTCATCATGGGGAGATGGGATGTGCATTTCAACATCAGCAGTGATGAAACCTGCTGATGGAATGTGCATTTGAGGTGCAGCCTCAACAGAGGGATGGTTTGTTCCTTGAGGTTCATCAGCTTGGGAGGTTGGTCCTTAGCAGCTGTTGGGTGTACAACATTTGTATCATGAGGAGCAGAAGTTGGAGGCTGATCTGGTGGATGGTCTAGTCCAGCAGGTTTGGTACCTCGTGCACACTCACGTTGTGTAGGAGAAGTATGTAGTGGAGACTGTGTGGACTCAGTGTGGAGTGGAGTGAACTCCTGTCTTTCAATATTCTTAGCCTGTTAGGAGGCTGGAATAGTTGATGTGGTAATCTCCATATGTACAACTGGCTCCTGTTGGGAGGAACCAGAGGGCCTAGGTTGACTTAGGGTGGACTCATGTTGGAGTGAAGCCTGCTCCAAGTGGGCTGAACCTTCCCCCCAAAATAGGAGAAGCAACAGGGGTTGCTTCTTTGTCAACTGATCCCTGTTGGGAGGGGTCAGAGGTGCTAGTATGGTCTGTTGGTTTCTTTTTGGCTAAGGATTTGCGTCTATTGTAGGATTTGAGGGATGAGCTGGAGGATTGATGTTGTGGAGAGGTGATGAGGGGTTCTGTTCAGACTGGTGGTGAGACTGGGTCAGAAACAGGAGGGTTAGCCTGTTCCATGGTCTCAGGTGCCATAGAGGCACCAGCCACAAAGGCTTCAGGTTCAACATATGACCAAGGGTGAGAAGCCTGCTCCCCCTCAGCCACAGAGGCTGATGGGGCAGACTTAGACTTAGCTATTTTTGCCTTCTTGCGGACAGGCTCAGGTTGAGTCGATTCCAAGACCCTTTTTACAACTTTGGGCCTGGATTTGGATTTTCCCTTGGGAGCAGTCACTAGGTCCACCCTCACAGTAGAGGGTCCTTCCACCATACCAAGCAACCTCCTCATTGGTGTTGACAAAGGAGGCTCATTAGGGAGTACAGGGGTGTAGAAAACTCTATTCCCAATCACTGGGAATGCAGCAGTAAGTAACATAGGCTGAAAGTTATAGAGATTCTCACCACAGACATGCTTGAAGATGAGGCTCAGAACCCGTGGGTATCTAACAGCTGCTGGACATGTTTCCACCAGGTTCCTCAAATTCATGAAAATAGTAGTCCCATCTACGAGCTGTAGGACTATTGGGATCTCATCACGGCTGAGTTGGTCAAAGGAACCAACTTTGCTGCTGAAGCACATCACCACAGAGGCAAACAAGAAGCTGTAAGTAGGTGAATGATCCTTCCTGAACAGTGTGGCTCAAACTTTGGGTTCTTCTACACCACAGAAGCGTAGCAGGTTTCCAATTTGATCATTTTCAGGCTGTGGCTGATCATAGGTTTCAGCCACAGGGAGACGAAGAACTTCCCTGATAAGACCAGTAGTGATCTCAATGGTCTGAGTCCCATTGAGAATGGTTCCCCGAATGATTTTGGTTGCTAGGTCATAGGCACAGGTATACCAAAATTCATACTCTATCTCCTGGTACAGGACACCAGGAGAAGCAGTCACGGCGTAGTGCAGAGGGTGAACCTTAAGAAACTCCACCATATTTTCATAACCTTTCCCCACATAGATTTTGGGAATGGTAAGGTTTGCTATGTAGTTTGTGGGATTCAGTGTTAGCATCATGGTAATAGAAGGATGTTTCTGTACGTCCTTACCAACAAATACTGGGAGCAAGGGGTTGTTTTGGTGAGCCATGGTTAAAGTAGTGGAGATATGAGCACAGGACACTTAGTCAAGTTTAAGGTTCTTTGGAAGTTATGGTAGTAATAGAGAAAGAAGAAGAAGAAGAAACAGTAGAGGAGGTATGTATAGGATTCGAATGTGAGTGGGTATGAGAGAGAAAGATATGGGCGGTTGATTTGAAATGTTCTTTGACGGAAAACGGAACGGTTGTCCATGTCAGAACGGTTGTCAGACCACTTGAGCCCTTTTTAATCACTAGCACACGTTTAAACTCACTATCCGCAATAATTAAGTTAAATAAATACAGAAATTAAGTAACTTAATTGTGAAGAAAGGTAATTAAAACTGATGGTCTAAGCTGTTGGTCAAACCTGTGATGAGCAGGGTCATCACAAGTTGTTCATTCTTCAAGCTGTTCATTCAACCTATGCAACTATGTAAGAATAGGTTGTGTTCAATAGCTGACCAGGTTACAAGACAATATCTTGTATGACAGATTGAGGGAGTGAGCAGGTTGGAGGTTTGATCAACAGACCAGGTTTGAGGTGAAAACTGATATTGTCAAACCTATTATATGCTCAAGCTGTTCAATTTTACAGAAATTGGCTAAGTGTAGAACATGCATAGCTTGTTCTGTCTAAACTATTCTGAGAAACATGAGCAGTGTGAGACATATAATGACTTAGAACATTTAGGACACTTAGTCACTTTTATTCAACATGCCCATCGTGCATACAAGATAATTAAACCTGTTTTCATCAAAAGGCTTGGTGAAATTGTCTGCAAGCTGTTCATTTGTGGACATAAAACTTACCTCCACATTACCTTTCTGGATGTGATCCCTGATGAAGTGATGTCTGACTTCTATAGGCTTTGTTCTGGAATGAAATACTGGATTGTTGGAGATGGCTATAACACTTGTAATATCACACAGAATAGGAGTCTTCCTATACACAAGTCCATAGTCTTCAAGCTGATGCTGCATCCATAGAATCTGCCCACAGCAGCTTCCAGCACCAATATACTCAGCTTCAGCAATAGAAGTAGAAACTGAGTTCTACTTCTTGCTACACCAACTTATCAACTTAGCACCAAGGAGTTGACATCCATCTGTTGTGCTTTTTCTGTCTAGTCTGCAACCTACAAAATTAGAATCTGAATATCCTGTTAGCTCAAGACTTGAGTCTTTAGGATACCAAAGACCCAAACCTGGTGTACCCTTAAGGTATCTGAAGATTCCTTTTATAGCAGCTAGATGTGATTCTTTATGATCAGCTTGAAACCTAGCACATAAACAGGTAGCAAACATAATATCTGGTCTACTAGCAGTTAAATATAGCATGCTCCCAATCATGCCTCTGTAAGCTGTTACTGAAACAGCTTTGCCACTGGCATCTGCACCCAACTTTACATTAGTTGCCATTGAGGTTTTGATAGGAGAACTTTGATCAAATTTTTACTTTCTCAAATGATCTAAAGTGTACTTTCTTTGATTTATGAAAATTCCATTTGAGGTTTGTTTAACCTGCAATCCTAAAAAGAAATTAAGTTCTCCCATCATACTCATTTCGTATTTTGATTTCATGAGTAGTGAAAAATTCTTGCATAACTGCTCATTAGTAGAATCAAATATTATGTCATCCACATAAATTTGAACAAGCATAATATCAGAATTCACCTTCTTTATGAACAGTGTGGTATCCACTTTACCTCTGGAATAACCATTGCTTATAAGGAAATCAATTAGAGTGTCATACCAGGCTCTAGGGGCTTGTTTTAGACCATAAAGGGCTTTGTCCAACTTATAGACAAAACATGGATGATGTTCATTTTCAAAAACTGGAGGCTGCTTGACATTCACTACTTTTTGCAGCTTTCCATTCAAAAATGCACTCTTTACATCCATTTGAAATATCTTCATACTCTTGTGGGCAGCATGGGATAGAAACAAATGAATTACCTCTAACCTGGCCACAGTAGAAAATGTTACATCATAGTTAATGCCTTCTTCCTGTCTATAGCCCTGAGCAACCAGTCTTTCCTTATTTCTAATAACATGACTTTGCTCATCCATTTTGTTTCTGAAAACCCATTTGGTGCAAATTATTGTATTTCCTTTAGGAGTAGGGACCAACTTCCATACTTTGTTTCCCTCAAACTGATTGAGCTCTTCTTGCATGGC
Organism: Centrapalus pauciflorus; assembly: GCA_020465985.1. Taxonomy (NCBI): domain Eukaryota; kingdom Viridiplantae; phylum Streptophyta; class Magnoliopsida; order Asterales; family Asteraceae; genus Centrapalus; species Centrapalus pauciflorus. The sequence continues at coordinate 20,719 of JAANYP010005658.1, forward strand.
AGTGATCCAATTGGCATCTTTCAGTGCTTCATCTAGTTTCCAAAGTTGTCACATCTTATTTGCACCCCTTTGTTAATGTCACCAATTATTTGATCATTTGGGTGACACTTGATCCACTTAGGATTTTGCTTTAATGAAGATTCTCCTGAGTTATTTGCATCTTCAACAGGTCCTGTTGAGCAGCTTTCAAGATTTTCAGACATACTGTTATCTTGACCCTGTTCACTTGTTAAGCATGACTCTCCATTGTTGAACACATCAGCAGAGGATCCAGGAAAATCAGCATTGATTGGTTCAGGAAATGATGTTGTGATTATGTCAGTACACTTATTCACACTGGGTGCATCAACATAGTTATCATCATAGCCATCATGATTAACAGGTTCCACTCTAGATGTAGTGGAAGCTTTTGAGTCCTTTTCTTCATTGATGGAATGCATAAGATCATCAAAGCTGAACTCTCCTGAAACTGATTCAGGAACTGCTTTGGTGGAGGCACTCCTAGACTCTTCAAAGGTGACATTGATATATTCATCTATCACCTTTCTCTTGTTGTTGTATACTCTGTAGGCTTTGGAGATAGAAGAATATCCAACAAACACACCTTCATCAGCTTTGGGTTCAACCTTTGCCAGTTGGTCCCTCTGATTCAGAATGAAGTAGGGACATCCAAACACATGGAAATATTTAATGTTTGGCCTTCTCCCTTTGATTAAATCATAGGGAGTCTTGTTGAACCTTTTTACCACCAAGGATCTATTTTGGGTGAAGCAGGCAGTGTTGACAACTTCAGCCCAGAATGATGAAGGTAAACATGATGCACACGGCATGGTTCTAGTAACTTCAATGAGAATTCTGTTTCTCCTTTCAGCAACTCCATTTTGTTGTGGAGTTCTTCCTGCTGAAAAGTTCTGTGAGATCCGTCTTTCTTCACAGAAGTCCTCAAGACTACTAATTCTGAATTCAGTACCATGATCACTTCTAAGTTGCTTTACTTGAGCAGAGTTCAGCATCTCCATCTTTTTGATAAATCTAATGATTTCTCTAGCAGCCTCTCCTTTCCTCTTTCAAATGATTATCCATGTAAACCTGGAGAACTCATCAACCATTACTAAAGTGTATCTTCTTCCTCCTAGACTTGGGACACTGACTGGTCCAAACAAGTCCATGTGAATTAAGAAGAGAGGAGTATCAATAGAGAAATTGTGCTTAGATTTAAAAGATGATTTTCTCTGCTTGCCTTTCTCTCAAGCTGTGCAGAGTTTATCCTTCACAAAGGTTATAGAAGGCAAACATGTTACCAACTCTTTCTTGCAGAGTTTGTTGATATTCTTGAAGTTTAGGTGTGATAGCCTTTTGGGCCATAACCAGTTCAGGTCTGCATTGCTTCTTGAGATAAAGCAGGTTTCAGTTATGGGATCAGCATATTTCATTTCCACAACACATACACCTTTCTTCCATTGTGCACACAACACAACTTTGCCTTGGGGATCCAATAAGTATCCCAGGTGCTAATCAAAGTTAACCTTGTAGCCAGCATCACACAGTTGACTTATGCTTACAACATTATGTTTCAGCCCAGACACATAGGCTACCCTTTTGAATAAAGCAGCACCAGCTTGAAGAGTTCCATATCCTTCTGTGGATCCCTGTACATTGTCACCAAATGTGACTTATGGCCCTTTTTTAGGCCTGAGATCACTCAACAGGTCCTTACAACCTGTCATATGTCCTGAGCAGCCACTGTCCAAGTACCAAACCTGGGATGATTGTTTGTCCTGCAGAGTGTCATGGGAAAATATTAGTTATTTTTAGATGAACTCATCATAGGGATTAGTTCTCCTACTTCATCAACATTTGTTGATGGACTAGTGATATCCACACTAATATTTCCTATTTGGATAGTATCAGCTTGGATACCATCCTCATTGACTATGTTACTTGCAACACTTCTTATTTTTGAAATGATGGAACTAGCAGAGTCAACAGGCCTCATGCCCTCAGTTTCAGGACAGTCTTTGGCCATATGTGTGTTCTTCCCACACTTATAGCAATTTCTCTTTTTAGCCTTTTTGGAAGAAGAGCCTCCAGAAACATATTCTGAATTATTTTTGTTGATTCTGTCAGCAGGTTTAGCAAACTTATTACTGTTTTTAGAAGAATCAACAGTTTGGGTGGAAGGCACAATGGCAATAGCTTTGCCTGTATCTTCTTTCCTCTTTTTGGGAGGACAGATATCAATTACAGGAAGTTTGATTGGCCTTTGACCTTCCACAGGTTCGGGAAACTTATTCCCAAATTTCTCAGGTTGAGCAATGGCTTTGGCTTTGCCCTTACTGAGATGTGATGGATGTTGCCTATCAACATAATCACTGCTTTTGGTTTTGAAAGACTTACCTTCATTTATAACCAATTTTCAACTATGATTTAAAAACTTATTTGAAATCACAGCAGATTTTCTTTCAACATGAGATTTACCCCTGTTGAAAGCAGGCTACTTACCTTTGAAAACTTTTTCTCAAAATGATCAACATCAAAAGGATTAACAGGTCTCTTACCATCAGCTTCAGACCCAGAGCCTGTTTTGTCAACAGGTTTAGAGTCCACAGCTGCAACTTGACCTTGTTTTCCTTTCTTTTGCTTGTGTGAACTAGCTGAGCACTTAGCAGACTGATTTGATGGAGAACACATTCCATCATCAGCTTTTGGAGGTTTTTCACACAAGCTGTCAGTATTTTGAGGCCTGACAAACCTGTTTGTTGAGACTAGCTTACCAATCACTTTCTAGATGAAAGTGCTGGGAAGCTCACCAAAACTCTACAATCTTTTGAAGCTTTGCATGTTTTATGTCTGTTTCTCTCTTTTCTTCTAGTAAAATAGAATTGATGTGTTTTAATTCATCAAGTTTAGTTTCCAACTTATGGAAACTGTCCAGTTTACTAGTTTTTATTTCAGGATCAGTTTTCAGCTTGGAGATTTAAGACAACAAAACATTGTGCTTCTCAACCGCATCTTTTAAATCAACAAGCATATATTCAAACATTTTTTACTTTTTCATCAAAACTATAAGCCATAAAGTTTTGTACCTTGTACATCAATGTTGGACTCCAGTTCTCTAAGCTGTTGAAGGCTTCAGCTTCAGCCAGGTCTTGTTTGAAGTTGCTTGTTGATGGGACATTAGTATTGGCCATCAGACAGTTGTTATCTTCTTCATCTGAAGATGATTCAGATTCCTCCCAATCACATGTCTCAACCATGAGTCCCTTTTGCTTGTTGGAAGCCTCTGAGTCTTCCAACTTCTTTAGGCTAGCCATGGCCATAAGGTACTTAACCCTGTAGCCATCGTCCCTGTTTGTCTTAAATGGTTTGGATGATTGACCAACAGCTTTAGACACACAGTCAGCAGCTATCTGGCCAGTTTTGCCACATTTAAAGCACTCAGCCTTAGTTTTATCATATGCCTTCTTTTTTATGGCACTTGACTTTCTTTGCAGCATTCTTCCACCAAACCTCTTCTTGTTGAACTTTGTGACAAGCATTGCAATCATTTGCTCATCATCAAGTTTAGCAAGATCTTCACAGTCTTCCTCTTCAGACATCTCTTCCCTTTCATCATCAGCTTGTTGATCAGGTTGTGTGAACACATCACATACCTGACCAACAGGTTGTCTCACGCTGGCCACAAAGGCAGCACCTCTGTTAGACATTTCCAAGGCATTTATTTTCTGTTGCCTTGACTGCTCATCATTCAGGAAGGATCCATAAAGATTTACAATATCCATACCTTTGATGGTGCCTGAATTTCTCAAGATAGTAGAAAAATAATTGCATTCTTTAGGCAGGATGTCCAAGAACTTGTTCACCACATTTGAGATCATTGATAAGAGCAGTGAACCTAGTATAGGTTTCTGTGAGAGACTCCTTTGGTTTTGCAAAGAAGAGTTCATACTGTCTAACAAGGTTGTTAATCCTGTTATCCAGTGTGATTGTGGGACCATCATAGACGGTACACAAAGTATCCCACGTCTCTTTTTGCAGTCTTCATTTTCTCAACCTGTTTGAACACATCATCAGGAAGAGAAATGACCAGGTTCTTCCTGACTTTTGCATCAAGAGCAACCAGCCTTTTGTCTTCATCAGACCATTGAGCTTTGGCCTTCTCAAACGTTATGATCTCAGGGGCAGCTCCTTCAACAGCAGGAGTTATAGTAGTAACAGAAGTTGGCACATAGGGACCTTCTATTACTATCTCTGGTAGTTGTACATCCAGATTCTCTAAGTAGAGCATCATTCTGCACTTCCAACCAGAGATCTTTTGATGATTGAATTTGGGGGGTTTGGCCATTGAACTATTGTCATAGTAAGAGGAGCACTGGCAGCACTGTTGTCCGTGGGAAAGTACGGAGAATGAGAGATCTAGAGTTAACACACTCTTTATCTGCTCTGATACCAGTTGTAGGTCCCAAAAGGTTTCCCTAGTGTATTTTTCTAAGCTGTAGAGGGGGGGTCAATACAGCAAATTAAAACTCAACACTCTTTTCTCAATGTTTGTGTACACTATTAACAAGTGCTAATTACAAACAAGCTTGACTGCGGAACGGTTCAAGCTAAGATGACAGATACAACAGATGTTCAACTCATCTAAGACACACTCAAACTAGATACAATGAATACACTCACTTAGATGAACTCACTGATTTTACAAGACACAGATGGACAAGTTGAATAAGAACAACTTAGACACACGTTACTATTTTATTCAAGCAGACTTGCATGCATGGAATAACAAACTTCAATGCACGATCTGAATTTCTCACTCTTGGTTACCTCACAATCCTTAGAAGCTTCCTTTTATATGCTCACTGAGAATCTCATTGAAGCTTCTTCATTGGACGATGAGATAGTGGGATGTCTTTCCAAAAAGATAAAACAACTTTTCTGCACATTCTGAAAAAGTAGACTTGTCTTCATGTGGCAGAATCTTTGTCTTTTCCTTTTCTTCTCTGTTGCATAAGGCTTTAACCAAATGGGGAATGTCAACTTTTCATCTTTCTTCTTTTGTTAAGGCCATTTTGATATAAGAAATGGTCTGTCACCCATTTCAAATATCCTTTTGTCTTCATGTAACAGAACAGCGTAGACAGGCTTCTGCAGTTTCTGTTTTCCACTTTGTCTTCGATTTGTAAACTGATCTTGTAGCCAAAAACAATACATGAGGACTTGGAAACATATTCAATAAAGTGTTTAGCCTGTTCACAAAGAACATGTTCTGTTCATAAATATCAGAACACTTAAAATTTGTCCAAGTTGCTCATCAGAAGAGAGCAGCGTAGAAAGTTTATGTCCAGCCTGTTCAGCAGACAGTAAACAGCGTGTACAATCTGCCTTTGTTGCAACGAATGCAATAGGGTAATTGTTGGAATATATTTTGTTGATGAAAAACAAAGTCTAGGGTTTATTTTGTAAATTGTTCAAAGATGTAAATATTATAAATAGATAGTTGACTTTTGAAAAGATATAGATCTGACAGATTACACTTTTGTACGCACGAATTACAGAGAAAGGATTAGGGCTACAGTGCAAGTTATTCTCATTCTCATTTTGTAATCAATTCAGTGATTTATCCAAGCATTTGGTTAGTGTTCTTGATCTTGTTCTTTATTGATTGTATTGATTGTTGATTCATGTATAGGATTCAGAATTCACAATTGGTATCAGAGCATTAGGGTGATTTTTGGTTGAGATTGATTTTTTTTTCGAACACTGTTCTTGACCAATTTTTTTTTTGAAAAATAGAAAAATCAACAAGGGTTTTAATCCTGTTGATTGTTGAATCTAAAAAATGGATCGAAGGAAGAGGATTGCAAAACGATTGAATTGATCATATATTTGTTTTGAATCATCAAACACAGAAAGATTTCAGAAATTTTGAAAAACCAAAAGTTCTTCACTGTTTCATTGAAAAAGTCACTTTTAGATCGGTTTTTGGACGAAATACTTTTATAAAAAGTGTTTGAAATCAAAATCTCTACCTTCGATATCAATTTGGTTGAAAATAGCTCAGTTTTACAAATTAAGTTGAATTTCAGACTTGAAAATTTTGAAAAATTAAGAAACTCAGATTATATACTGTTCTTAGGCAATTCGAGTTGACTGCATTTACCATTCGAGTTGATTTCAAGTTTAAATCGAGTTGACTTTAGTGTCAATCGAGTTGAACTTGTATTCCAATGAAGTTGTATTTTCTTATATTTGAGTTGGTAGTGCATTTCTATCTAGTTGATCTTGAATTTCAATCGAGTTGGCTTGTTTTACATTCGAGTTGGGAGTGTCTTTTAATCGAGTTGAAATTACGTATTATTCGAGTTGCACATAGTTTAATTCGAGTTGCACAAAGTTTAATTCGAGTTCCACATAGTTTAATTCGAGTTACACATAGTTTAGTTCGAGTAGCACATATATCCAATCGAGTTGAACAATGAATCAATCGAGTTTCACAGTGAATCAATCAAGTTACACAATAAATCAATCGAGTTGCACATAGATTCAGTCGAGTTTCATTCCTTAATGATTCGAGTTTTGTTCTAACTGAATCGAGTTGAGTCCTTACTTAATTCGAGTTGCTTACTTCTTTAAACAAGTTCATTTGTTATAGATTCAAGTTGAATACACATTAGTTCGAGTTTCACTCATTCATTAATCGAGTTGATCAACTAATCATTCGAGTTGATTATCCTGTTAATTCGAGTTTCATTCAACATTCTTTCAAGTTTGATCAATTTTCAGTAATTGATCACTGTTTCAACTTCAATCAAATATCATTCGATCTTGGAAAGTTTCCTATCTATCAGTCATCATGTCAAAAGACGCGCTTGCCACGGGATCAGAGACGAAACCTTCAATTCTTTATCGGGGAGAATACGTACAGTGGATGGAATGGTTTTTGGAATTTATCAGTTTCCATGATCTCTCGGAAGAAATGCTAAAATCCTTGACAGACGGACCAGCTGTGTTCATGGAGACAATCCCTGGTGTACCCACTGGAAACCCCCCCCCCCCCCCCAATTCCGCCAAGGACTGTTGAGGTTACAAACCTAACAGAGGCACAAAAAAGAAGAAAATTAGGGGACAAAACAACTAGGAAGTTGTTACTGATTTCAATCCCTAATGACATCTATACCTGCCTAACAAACACAAAGACCGCCAAATCCATTTGGGATTAGGTGTACAAGCTAATGAGGGGATCTGACAGGGCAGCAACCAACAGAGCAAGGAACAGTCTGATGACTTTTGAGAACTTTAGAGCACGAGAGGGAGAATTACTAGAAAATACCTACTTGCGGTTTCTCAGTCTTGTAAGTGAGATGAAAAGAAACGGAGTTACGACGTCCAATCTAGATATCAACGTCAAGTTTCTGAACGTACTAAACCCAGAATGGGAAAAGTATGCGATGATCATCCAACAGACGAAAGACATTGAAGAGATAGACTTCCACATGATCTTTAGAAACCTCAACAACTATCAAGAGGTTGTTTTGAGGAAAATATCTTGTAAAAAGAAAGCCGAAAAAGAGACCGTTGACCCTTTGGCTTTATTGGTTGAAAAGAAATATAAGTATAAGCTGAACAAGGAGAAACGGGCAGCCATAAGTAGTAGCACTTCTGAATCAGACTCTTCAGTTTCATCCACCGATTCAGAGATAGAAGAGATGAAAAAGCAGATGGCCTTACTCACTAAGGTTTTCCAAAAGAAATTCTATCGAAAGCCAACCAACAACAAAATGCGCTACAAGACTGGATCAAGGAAGTTTGAAAAGAAAGAGAAGTATGAAAATACTGGTCAGAGCAGTGGCAGGAAAGCTGAAAAATATGATAAATCAGTCAAGAAAGAAACAGAGCAAAAGTGCTACAATTGTGGAAAACCAAGATACTTTGCTCGTGAGTACAGAATGCCAGTAGTCAAAAACTCTGATTACCAAACAAGAAAGGCTCTCCTAGACAAAGAATAGGAAGCTAGAAAAGCCCTTATGGCTGATGATGATCATTGGCTACAGTTGTCAGAGGATGAAGACATATTGGATGAGGATGCTCATATCTGCTTGAAATCAGAAGTATTCAATGAATCAAAAATGAGTGAGTCAGCAATGATAGCAGAAGATGAGGTCTGGGTTGGGTTAACGGATGAAGAAAATGAGGAAAACGAAGAGTCTGATGAGGAAGTGGCTGAAGAATTCACGTTGATGGCAACAGGAAAAGCTGGATGCAGCAAAGAAAAGGATACTGATGAATCAGTGTCGGAAAAATCAGGCAGTTTAGAAACACTAGAGGTAAATTCTAATTCTGATTCTGAAAATGATGATTCCTGTTTGCTTGAAGAAAAATTAACACAAATGGCCTTTATGCTAAAGAATTTTGAAAAATCATTAAAGGCTGAAAAGAAACATGCTCACTCCTTGGAAAACAAGTTACGTAATGAACATGCATTAGTATTATATTTTTCCAAGGATAAAGCATTGGCATTACGAGTAGTTTTAGATTTGCAAGACAAAGCAAATGGACTTCAAAGCAAAATCCAATAACTTAATAACAATATATCTGACCTACAAGAAAAACTGAGTTTGGCAGAATTAGAGGCTTCAAAGTTTTCTGTAAAATATCATGCCTTTTTTGAAGAAAGAACAAAACTTTATGAGAAAATAAAGAAAATGGAAGATGAATTTATCAAAAGAGGTCAAACAGATCAAACTATCTATTTAAATCAACCAAAAGACACAGAATTTTACAATTCTAAATCTGGTATTGGTTGGGAAAATCCTAAATATCTGACAAAGGCTATCTCAAAATCACCGACTTTATATGATGTCAGATATATGAATCTAGGATTAAAAAGGATTTTTATGAAAGCATCAGATGAGGTAGAATCCAGTGAAGATTCAAAAAGATTAAGATCAGATAAAATGCAAAATTCAGTTGACTATAACAGAATATTGACATTAAAGAGGAGTATATTCAGACATATTCTGAAAAGGATTTATCTGAATCTACTACTCAATCTCAAAAGTTATATTTACCATTTTCAAATCTTGAAAAGATAAACTCAGATCTGGAATTGAAAGTCAAATATTTTGAGACAGAAAATCAAACTCTTAAGGGTGAACTTAAAATTCTGGAACAGAAGTTACAAAAACAGCCTGAGAACAAAATATTATCAGATCCATTATCTTCAACTTCACTTGATTCTATCAACTCTGAAACAGAATTTGAACTGTGTATGAACTCTGATTTTAATTCATTAGAAGAGATGTTTGTTAAAATTGATGAATTTGTAAAACCTTTATATAACAAACAATCTGATGATCTTAAAGAACATGTTAGAATTCTGCAAAGAATATCTACAGATTCAAAGAGATCATCTGAAAATTCACCAAGTTTACTAAAAAGAAGGAGAAAACAAAAGTTACTTTTGATACTCCTGTATATGAAAAAGGTGAATCATCTTCTACAAAGGACTCAATTGCACTGAAAGTCCAAACTTCAAAAGGTAAGAAACCTTTACAGAAGAAACAAGTTTCTAAGATCACTAATTCTCGTGTTTCTTCTATGTCAGATTATATTGTGAACGGTTCTTGGAAGCAAGTATGGAGAAAGAAGCAGAGAGAAAAGAAAAACCAGAATATAAAACAAGATTGGCGAGTGAAAAAAAATGTTGTTACAGATAGAAATAGCAAATTTCAAAAATATGTCTGTAATAACGAACTTACTGATAAATCTTGTATTAAATTCTCTCGAACTGATTTAATTGCTTTGAATTCTGTTTCATGTAAATCTCTGCTTGTAAAATCTGATAAGCTTGTATGGCAACCAAAGAAAAAGGACCCATCTTTCAAACAGAAAAAGGTTCCACAGCAGCATCTTTCAAAAACAGTTCCCCCGTGAATTGTACAAAAGTGGATACCAAAAAGAACTGTTAAAAAGTGGGTACCTAAAATAAATGATATATCTGATGAGAAAAATAATATTCAACTTCATGATTTACCAAAATCAAAGGTACCCAACTATACGTGGGTACCTCATGTGCTATTTTGTCTTATAGGTAAATCATGTATGGTACCTTGACTCCGGATGCTCGAAGCACATGACTGGAGAAAGAGAAACACTCAGTAACTTTGTAGAAAAGTTCTGTGGGACGGTCAGATTTGGGAACGATTAGTTTTGTCCCGATCAAAGGTTATGGGAGTCTTGCGTACGATAAAATTACCATTCAGAAGGTCTTCTATGTTGACGGTCTTGGTCACAACTTGTTTAGCATTGGACAGCTTTGCGATAAAGGATTGGAAGTCAACTTCAAAGCTAATTAGTGCAGCATTCGATCTGGAGAAGGAAAAGAAATCCTTGCAGGAAACAGGAAAACCAACTTGTACTCCATTGATCTAGCCTCCATTAATCTGAAAAAGGATGTCTGCTTAATGTTTAAAGCAAATCTAAAACAGCTTGGCTATGGCATCGTTGTCTTTCACATCTGAACTTTAACAAATTAACCAGCCTAGCAAAAGGCGGGTTTGTTAAAGGGCTACCAACTCTCAAATTTCTAAAGGAGCAGTTGTGCGCCGCTTGCGAAAAAGGAAAGATGACTAGAGCTTCACATAAGTCCAAATCAGAACACTCTTCAACGAGAGCACTGGAACTGCTACATATAGATCTGTGTTGACCAATGAGAGTACAAAGTATAAACAAGAAAAGATATGTATTGGTAATAGTCGACGACTACTCATGATACACATGGGTTTTCTTCCTGCGGTCCAAATCTAATGCTACCGAAATCATTATAGACTTCATCCGAAGAGTTCAAGTAAAGTTGCAACTTTCAGTTCAGACTATCAGATCAGATAACGGCACAGAATTCAAGAACAAATCTCTTGAATCATTTTTGAATTATGTAGAAATCACACATCAATTTTCAGCCACTCATACTCCACAACAGAATGGTGTCATTGAACGAAGAAATCAGACACTAGTGGAATCAGCAAGAACGATGCTGGCGTATTCTAACCTTCCGTTATTCTTTTGCGCTGAAGCTGTTGCAACAGCTTGTTTCACGCAGAATCGATCAATTATCAATAAACGATTCGGGAAGACTCCTTATGAACTAATAAACAAACGGATACCTAATATTAAATTTTTCCATGTCTTTGGATGCAGATGCTTCATATTAAATGACAAAGACAACCTTGGAATATTTTATCAAAAAGCTGATGAAGGTATCTTCATAGGATATTCGAAGGAGTCAGTAGCTTTCCGGGTCTACAACAAGCGGACCAAGACAATCAATGAAAGCATCAACGTTAAATTTTATGAAGGAGTGGTAATGACTTCTGAACATACCAGTTCAGGACCCGAACATAACAAGCCGACTTCTATGGAGTCAACTGAACAGAGTACAGAAAATTCAGATTTAAACAAACTGTTTGAGAATTTCTATGAAGACTACTTTGAAAAGTCCAAAACGAATGTTTTAAATTTGGTGTCTGACAGGATTACTGAAGATCCCGTCGTAGTCTCGGATCATTCTCATCAACTAATATCAGAAGAAACTGGAGAAGCTTCGACAATAGATGTGCACATGCCCACTGAAAGTGTACAACCTATTCAACCTCAAGAATCTTCTGAAACCCCCTTACATCTGATCACTCAGAAACTCCTATCTCAGATAACGTACCGTCTACATCTGAAGCCAATCCCCGACTTCCCTATTTAGACCTAAATCCCAATCAAGACCACATTCAACCGTATCAACATACTTTCAAGTGGAGTAGAAATCACCCAACAGAAAATATCATTAGTGATCCTTCTGGTTCAGTCCAAACTAGAGAAGCAACAATAAACGAGTGCTTATTTTCCAATTTTCTCAGCAAAATTGAGCCGAAGAATGTGAAAGAAGCTCTTTTGGATGCTGATTGGATTGTAGTAATGCAAGAAGAACTGAATCAGTTCGAACGGTTGAAGGTCTGGAGACTGGTAGAGCGACCTAAAGATAAATCTATCATTGGCACGAAGTGGATCTTTAAGAATAATAGGGATGAACATGGAATCATCATTCGTAACAAAGCACGACTCGTTGCCAAAGGATACAGTCAACAAGAAGGGATCGACTATGATGAGACGTTTGCTTCTGTTGCAAGAATAGATGCAATTAGGATGTTTCTAGCATTTGCTGCTCATAAAAATTTCACCGTTTACCAGATGGATGTTAAAACTGCGTTTTTAAACGGGGAATGCCCGAAGGGTTTACTGATCCTTCGAAGCCTGATCATGTATATATTTTAGACAAATCACTGTACGACCTTAAACAAGCACCGCGCGCTTGGTATGATGCACTTTCAACATACTTGATGAAAAGTGGATTCATCAAAGGTGCAGTTGATACTACCATGTTTATAAAATGTCAGGGGCCAGATATTATAGTAATACAAATATATGTAGACGATATAATATTTGGGTCTACAAATCCTGAATTTTGTAAGAAATTCGCTTTCTTAATTTCCCAGAAATTCGAAATGAGCATGATGGGAGAAATTAATTTTTTCTTAGGTTTACAAGTTAAACAATTGACTGATGGTAATTTTATAAATAAGTCCAAATACATTCAAGACATGTTAAAGAAATTTAACATTGTCAACAGTACTCCTATGAAAACTCCCATGGCTCCGGATTTAAAATCCAAACTCGATGAGGACATTTCAGGGAAACCTGTAGATGTAACTCATTATCGAGGAATAATTGGGTCATTAATGTATTAACAGCTGGTAGACCTGATATTATGTTTACTACATGTGTTTGTGCTAGATATCAAGCAAATCCAAAAGAATTTTAAGATATATATATATATATATATATCGTGATTCTCAGAGCGCAATTGCTATTGTATCAAATCCTGTGCAACACTCAAAAACAAAACACATCGACATCCGGTATCACTTTATTAAGGATCATGTTGAAAAAGGGAATATAGAATTATACTTTGTTCCTACTGAATATCAACAAGCTGATTTGTTTACCAAAGCAGTAGATGAAAAAAAGTTTAATTTTTTGGTATACAAATTGGGTATGTTAAATTGTTAGATTTAATAAGGGATAATTGTGCAAAAAACCTCAAACTTGTCAGCTTTTTGTGATTAAAACCTCAAACCATTTTTCGTTGCATAGAAAACCCCGAACTAACTAAAAATCAGCAAATCAAGGTTTTATCAATGAGTAACCGGTTGAAACCGGTTATTAATCCTACGTGGACTGGTAAATAACCTACGTAGACTAAATTTTAATTGTTGAAATCGGTTTTTAAGTATTACACATCATTTTAACGCTCGTAGATGAGGTAATCCCGTTTAAAAATTACAATTAAAAATTATCAACGAGGGTTTAAATGATGTGTAATACTTGGCAACCGGTCTCAACTATTAAAAATTATTCTACGTAGGTTATTTACCAGTCCACGTAGGATTAATAACCGGTTTCAACCGGTTACTCATTGATAAAACCTTGATTTGCTGATTTTTAGTTAGTTCGGGGTTTTCTATGCAACGAAAAATGGTTTGAGGTTTTAATCACAAAAAGCTGACAAGTTTGAGGTTTTTTGCGCAATTATCCCATTTAATAATTCAGTAGTTACAATTTATAATTTTAAATTTACATTTTTTATCTTGATCCTCATCTGATGTTAAATTCATGAATTTTTAAAAGTTTAAAATTTTTCGGAATTTAACAGATCTAGATTGTCTTGTGCAGGGGGAGCAGAAAATAATTTTATCTGTTTTTTGAGAAAATCTGATAAATCTTATCTGATATTTTGTAGGGGGAGCAGACATGAAAAATAGTGTATACATCTGAGGGGGAGCTGGATTACAAACATCGAGGGGGAGTATTATACATTTTTTTAATATTTTTGAAAAAAACTTTTTCTCTTCTGTGTGTTTTGGGACTTTATTTAATTTTTTTTGTTGTTTGTTTTTGTTTTGGGTTTGTTTTAATTTTTTTTAGTTTTATAATTTTGGAAGAAAATATAGGTTTGTGATAATTGGGCTTAAGTTTTGGTGAATGTGGGCCGGGTTATGTCAAAATTTTGAAATTCAACTATAAAGTTGAATTTCAAATTTTAAATTCAACTTTTTCAGTCCAAAGCCACTATTCACTGTCTTCTTCCCAAACTTTTCTTCCTCACGAAGAAACCCACAAAACTTCAAGATTTCTATTTTTTCATCAAGTTCAACTAGTAATTGTAAGTATGTTGTATCTGTTCTATATTCATGTTTGTGTTCTGTATATAGATTGTATTGTTTTTTTAATTATTGTATCTGTTCTTCTGAATGTGTGCGTATATTAGTAATGGATATTCATGGGTTTTTGAATCCTGCTGATAAACTGAAGAAATTATAAGTGTAGATGTTTGCGGTTTGTTAATATGAACTTGAATTTTTAATTTCAAAGTTCAATTTCATCTACACTAACAGCAAATTGAATTTTTGTATTTGACTATTTTCGAGTTCATAGGTTTCTGAAATTTGGATTTTTAACAACCATGTTGTTGTTTTTAAACAAAGTTCAGTAAACATCAGTTGTTTTAAATTGGTTTTCGAGTGGGGGTCAATTTTTGAATCAGTGATAAAGTCCTTGGAATTAAAATCTTGAAAATCAGTGTAAGGACTTGAAAATATTTTCAAAAGAACATTTTCTCGATTGAAAGTGTAATCCAGAATGGCATCAGTTCTATTCGAGTTGTTCACTCAGTCAATCGAGAATCAGTTAGACTTAATCGAGTTGGTCATGTATTATGATCGAGTTGGACATATATTATGATCGAGTTGGACATGTATTATGATCGACTTGGACTTAACATATACTCGAGTTCTTTCATGACTCATTCGAGTTAATCTGTAGGTCCCAAAAGGTTTCCCTAGTGTATTGTTCTAAGCTGTAGAGGGGGGGGGGGGTGAATACAGCAGTTTAAAACTCAACACTCTTTTCTCAATGTTTGTGTATATTATCAACAAGTGTTAATTACAAACAAGATTGACTGCGGAAAGGTTCAAGCTGAGATGACAGATACAACAGTTGTTTAACTAATCTAAGACACACTTAGACTAGATACAATGACTACACTCACTTAGATGCACTCACTGATTTTACAAGACACTGATGGACAGCTTGAATATGAACAGCTTAGACGCATGTGCTGTTATATTCAAGCAGACTTGAAAGCATGAAAAACACACTTTAATGCACGATCTGATTTTACACTCTTGGATATCTCACAATCCTTAGAAGCTTCCTTTTATACTCTCACTGAGAATATCAGTGAAGCTTCTTCATTGGACAGAGAGATAGTGGGATGTCTTTCCAAAAAGACAAGACACCATTTCTGCACATTCTGATAAAGCAGACTTGTCTTCATATGGCAGAATCTTTGTCTTTTTCTTTCTGTCACTGTTGCATAAGGCTTTAACCTAAAGAGGAATGTCAACTTTGCATCTTTCTTCTTTTGTTAAGGCCATTTTGATATAAGAAAAGGTCTGTCACCCTTTTATGATATCCGTTTGTTTTCATGTAACAGAACAGCGTAGGCAGGCTGTGCAGATTCTGTTTTCCACTTTGTCTTCGACTTGTAAACTGATCTTGTAGCCAAATACAATACATGAGGACTTGGATACATATTCCATAAAGTGTTTAGCCTGTTCACAAACAACTGGTTCTGCTCACAAAGAACAGAGCACTTAGAATCTGTCTAAGCTGCTCAACAGAAGAGAGCAGTGTAGACAGTTTATGTCTAGCCTGTTCAGCAGACAGAACAGCTTGGACAGTCTGCCTTTGTTGCAACGAATGCAACATGGTAAACAGCTTTGGCTGATATTGCAAATCACTTTTCAGGTTTCAATAAGGCATATACAGGCCTTAAATTATACCTTCAAGTGCATCAAGCAGGTTGATTAAAAATCTCCCCCTAAGATGTAGAGCAGGTTTGACTGAGGCCTTTTTGTGCCTAACAATCTCCCCCTATTTGCAATAGTCAGTCTAAGCTGATTCTATCAATAATCACTATACATTTTACAATACATTTTCCTGAAATGAAATTACAACATTAAAGTAAAGTAAAATATCAGTTTATATATACTAATTTTTTGATTACATAAACAACATATGTTTTTACAAAAGTACAACTAATGTACTAGTGTATATTACAACTGATGTAAAAATAAAAGTTACAACTTATGTAACAACGTACAACTAACGTACAAAAAAGTTCAACAATTTGGACTGTTGATGATGGGAGCAGATAATGGTGTGACACCCTTGCCACATTAACCACCAATTACATTTCACCCAGGATTAATCACCAACAAACAGATAACATAATGATCTGATAACTTAATTAAAGTGCGGAAGCAAAATACATAAATAAAAGTATTACAACTGAGTTTAACACCCTACGGTGCTACAAAGGTTACACGTCTAAGTCTACCAACACAATTTATTACATTATCCCAAATTCATTACAACAGAATTTTCATAAACCAAATACCAAAGTAAACAGTAGAAATCTTCAAATATTTCAATAGATTTCCTAGCTAGATGGTCCAGCTGTAGACTTCCCTTTTCCTGTAAAAATTCAACAACTAAAGGGGTAAGCTAAAGCTTAGTGAATACCATATGATTTTACACATTCTACAAATCATTATGATGCCACCCAGGGTAACCGCGGTAACACATACCGTATACCCCACACGTACTCCAAGTACGCAAACCCGAGCCGCAGCTCCTTCGAGCTGACACTCGGCATAAGAATAACCAACCATCTGAGGCAGACATTACATCGGGGATGACCTACTGTCTATCCTGACCACAGAGGTGTCAAACTCTTGGTCATATAGCACAGTAACATCAGAGTACAGATGCGACCACGCAGGTCCATCGAAAAGGATGCACAACAAATGAACGGACATGCAACAAGTATGAATGTGCATCAACATATACGCATGTTAGTAGAATGCCAAACGAATATGAAACAACATGCCTCAGAAGGCAATGCAAACATAATGCAGATGCAGCAATGTTAAAATCAAAGGTACTCACAGTGGGTGCGTTATTAATCTTTTAGCAATATTATTTCTCCTCGGAATTTCAACCGGATCAACCAAGTACCCCACTGTGGGTTAAACAACACCACAAGGGACCTGTAAGTCATTTGTAACAACACATTGTGTTAATATCTTGTTTAATTCCATAAAACTTAATTTTTATAAGTTTTTACCATTTTTGATCCCAATTTCGGATCCATGTCCGAATTCGGACCCCAGTTCGGATCCCACATATTCCTCAATTCGGTTCACGTAAATATAAGTCCCAATTCGGACCCTTTGTAAATTCGAACCATTTATTAGATTCGAACCACATGCTAACTTCGGACCATATCCGAATTCGGACCACATCCGAAATTCAAACACTTAGAATATTTTTGCCATTTTTGATTATATTACAAGTTCGGGCTCATCCGAATTCGGTCCCCAACCGAATTCGGACCCCCATCCAAGTTCCAATACTTAGAAATATTTTGATATATTAGTTTTCCAGAAATCCGGGCCTCATCCGAATTCAGACCAGATCCGAGTTCATCTCGGATCCGAATTCGGATCCCACCCCATTCGAATTTGTTCTAAGTTTATAAAATTTCCAGATTTAATTTCTTCATTTTTGGTACTAATTCAATACATGAAATAAATTATACCAACTAAAATACACTTAATTTCAACCACTTTAACACTATCATTAACCTCTTTCATGCACCAAATCACAACCTTTTTAACCATTTTTCATCATCCATCGACCCACACACTAAAACACACACTAAATGCTCAAATCCATACTTTTAATTCGAATCAGGAGCTGAAATTTAATATGTAGCATCTTATACACTAGATTTAAACAAAATCCATAAAAATATCACACATGCATCTACATCTTCAACACCAAATTAATATTTCGGATTTTAACAAATCCGAACTAAAACCATCAACTTCGAAGAATTTGTGAAATGTTTACCTTAATTCGTCAATTGCAGATGTTATAGTTCCTTGAATGCTATTTGAATCCAAATTTTCAGCTTCAAACAGCAACTTTTCGATGATTCTTCTATTTGTAGAGAGAGAGAGCCGAGAGCCGAGAGATAGATTTTAGAGAGAGAGAGAGTTTGATGAAAATGAAAGACAAAATTGGTCTTTCATCCTTTTTATTCCAAATTTCCAACTTTGGCACCTTTAGTCCCTCAACTTAACCGGTTCCATTAAATACTGATTTTATAAAATAAAAGAATTCTATCTTTTATTTATTATCCTTAAATTTTTAGTAATTATTTTCACTTAATAATTAAAATTTCTAAATTTTCCATAATCTGAAACCAACTTTATAAACAATCCAAATTTCGTACCAACTTTCATGATTCAACTTAAATTACATTAATTTAAACTTAATAAACTTCAATTATAATAATTTAAAATCCGAGGATGTTACAGCATGGGCTCCACCACGCTCAACTTCGTCCTCGAAGTTACTCGGATTCGAACAATTTTGGATACTTCTTCAACATCTCTGCTTTTGTCTCCCACGTATGATTCGCTCCCTTATGATGCTTCCAACGTACAAGCACCATTTCTATCTCTTTGCTCCTTAATTTCTTCACTTTTGTGTCCAACACACACTCCGGCTCTTCAACATACCGGAGCCTTTCATCAATCTGCAGCTCAGTGTGGTCAGCCCAATCTTCGTTTTCGGTTGTGAATGACTTTCTAAGGTTCCCCACATGGAACACCGGGTGTATGCCCGACATTTCTTCAGGTAACTCCAAACGATACGATTGATTTCCTATTTTCTCAGTAATCCTGAATGGTCCGACGAATCTCGGAGCCAACTTTCCTCTCTTTACAAAACGGGTAACACCTCTCATAGGTGAAACCTTCAAATAAACCCAATCATTTATATCAAAACTGATTGGTTTATGTCTCCTATCGTAATAACTTTTCTGGCGATCTTGGGCCGCCTTCATATTTTGTCTTACCAATTGAATCTTTTCATTTGTTTCTTGCAATAATGCCGGCCCAGCAATCGGCGTTTCACCGGTTTCCCTCCAACATGTAGGAGTCCTACATCTTCTCCCATACAATGCCTCAAACGGCGCTTTCTTGATTGTCGCATGGTAACTGTTGTTATACGAAAATTCTATCAATGGTAAATGGCCATCCCAATTACCACCAAGGTCCAACACACACGACCGCATCATATCTTCAAGTGTCAGGATAGTCCTTTCACTTTGACCATCGGTTTGCGGACGGTAAGCCGTACTCATAGCAATCCTCGTTCCTAACCCTTCTTGTAATGCCGACCAGAAGTTGGAAGTAAATCGGTTGTCTCGATCTGATACTATGGACTTCGGTACTCCATGTCTAGCGACGATCTCATCCATGTAAATGTGAGCCAACTTCTCTAATGAATAGCTTTCTTGGATCGGTATAAAGTGTGCGGACTTAGTTAACCGATCCACTATGACCCAAACTGCATCGTGTTGACGCCTAGTTTTCGGCAACTTCGTGACAAAGTCCATAGTGATATGCTTACACTTCCATTCCGGGATGGGAAGCGGTTGCAAACTACCGTAAGGCTGCTGGTGTTCGGCTTTCACTAACCGACAAGTTCGGCATCTCTCCACGTACTGTCCGATATCTTTCTTTAATCCGGGCCACCAGAAGTCTGCTTTCAGCTCGTTGTACATCTTTGTGCTCCCGGGATGTACGGAAAACTTAGACTGATGAGCTTCTTCTATTATCACATCTCTCATGCCTCCATACTTTGGCACCCAGATTCTCCCATATATACCTTTCAAACCCGATTCACTTGTTTCCATATCCTTAATCTGTGCTCTTATACCTTCAGCACCAACATTTTCGTCTTTCAAGGCTTCCTCTTGAGCGGCCTTGACATCATCAATAATAGTGGATGTTAACATAGTAGATGTCAACATGTAACAGCAATCCTTGGCATATGCTTTGCGACTCAAAGCATCGGCTACCACGTTAGCCTTTCCAGGATGGTAAAGGATTTCACAGTCATAATCCTTTATTAGCTCTATCGAACGTCTCTGTCTCATGTTAAGTTCTTTCTGGCTGAAAATGTATTTCAGGCTCTTATGATCCGTGTATAACTGACACTTAGTCCCATATAGATAGTGCCTCCATAATTTTAACGCAAACGTAACTGCAGTCAATTCCAAGTCATGAGTTGAATAATTCTTCTCGTGTTGCTTTAACTGTCTCGAAGCATAAGCAATAACCTTCCCTCGCTGCATCAGTACAGCGCCTAACCCTAGTCTTGAAGCATCAGTGTAAACTACAAAATCCTCATTGCCCTCCGGTAGAGCAAGTATCGGTGCTTCGCTAAGCGTTTTCTTCAAGATCTCAAATGCTTCTTGCTGCACGGTTTCCCAGACAAAAGGTGCATTCTTCTTTGTTAACATAGTTAAAGGGACTGCAATCTTTGAAAAATCCTTAATAAACCTCCGATAATAGCCCGCCAGCCCCAGAAAACTTCTGACTTCAGTAGCTGAACGAGGCGACTCCCAATTTCTCACCGCTTCTACTTTAGCTGGATCTACAGAAATTCCGGCCCCCGATATCACATGCCCTAAAAACTGAATTTGTTGTAGCCAAAACTCACATTTTGAGAACTTGGCATACAACTTCTCTTTTCTTAGCAGTTCCAGCAATTCCCTTAAATGATCAGCATGTTCGGCCTCAGACTTTGAATACACCAGAATATCGTCGATGAACACAATCACCGACTTATCTAACATCGGTCTACAAACTCGGTTCATTAAATCCATAAAAACAGCCGGGGCATTGGTCAACCCAAAAGGCATGACCAGAAACTCGTAATGCCCGTAACGTGTCCTAAAAGCTGTCTTAGGCACATCTTCCTCTCTAACTTTTAACTGATGATATCCCGACCTCAAGTCAATCTTAGAAAAGACACTCGCCCCATGTAATTGATCGAACAAATCGTCTATCCTCGGCAGCGGATACTTGTTCTTAACAGTCAGTTTATTCAATTCCCGGTAATCAATGCACATTCGCATTGTACCATCCTTCTTTTTCACAAACAAGACAGGGGCTCCCCACGGCGATGAACTTGGTCGTATAAAGCCCTTGTCCAACAACTCCTGGAGTTGTGTCATCATCTCTTTCATCTCGGTTGGGGCAAGGCGATAAGGAGAACGAGCTACCGGTGCAGCTCCAGGGATCAGATCAATTCTAAATTCCACTTGTCTCTCAGGCGGCACGCCAGACAAGTCTTCCGGAAACACATCCGGGAATTGTGAAACAACAGGCACATCGGCCAACGTCTTCTTCTCAGCCTTGGCATCTATAGCATATGCCAGGTAGGCGTCACATCCCTTTGCAACAAGCTTTCGAGCTTTTGCAACAGTCAACAAACACAGATCCCCACTTCTCCTATCCCCATAAATGCAAATCTCACGCCCCTCTGGAGTAGTTATCTTTATCATTCGCTTCTTACATACTATGTGGGCTTCGTTCTCTATCAACCAATCCATCCCGATAATTACATCAAATTCACTAAACTCGATCGGAATCAAGTCCAAATTGAAGACTACATCTTCAATCACTAAGGTGCAGTTTCGGTATACATGATCTACTTTAACTAGAGTATTACTAGCAGTTTCAATATCTAGTACAGCAGATAGCTTAGACAAAGGCATGGCAAGTTGTTGTGCAAACATAGTAGATACAAACGATCTATTGGCACCCGAGTCAAATAATACTCTTGCAGGTAAAGAGTTTACAATAAACATACCCGTGACCACCTCCGGGTTTTCCCTAGCCTCTTCTGCAGTAATCTGAAATGCACGAGCCGGTGCCCTTTGTGACTGACCCCGACCCCGGTTAACTGAACCACCGCTTGAACCTCCCGAAGATCGTGTTGATGTTGGAGCAGCAGCTGCTGGAGCATTCTTTCGACAATTTCTACTATAGTGCCCCCACACTCCACATTTATGGCAGGCATCTGATCTTCGTGGACATTCATTCTGAAAGTGGCCCAACTCTCCGCAGCAAAAACATGCACGCCCGTTTGTGCACTTGCCGAAGTGTTCTAGATGGCACTTATTACAATACTGCGGCTCGGTGTTGATAGCGTAAGCACGTGCGCGACCAGAAGAACTAGACTGTCGGCGATAAGACTGTTGCGGCGAGTACTGCGATGATCGTGAAGAACCAGAGTAGCCTCCTTCGTGTTGGCGTTTCGGTGGTGAAGGTTGAGTTGGGTTGACTGAAGCAGCAGCGGACCCCATCACGTATCCCGACATACTTAAAATCTGTTCCACATTTCTGGCGGCTTCCAATAGACCAACAAATGTGGGGTAGCGTACATTGCTCATCACCCTCCGAATCTCCAAATCAAGACCAGCCTCAAACCTGGTCACTTTCCTTTCCTCGGTATCCACTTGATGAGGCGCGAACAAACTCAGCCTCGTAAACTCTACTACATACTGGGACACAGACTTAGTCCCCTGAATCAGCGTCATGAATTTAGCCTCCAATCTTCGGCGCTCATCGGCCGGGCAGTATTGCTGAGTGAAAATTTGAGTAAACTCGGCCCATTTCATTACAGCAACCTTCTCCATTGTTAGTGCATTCACCATCGAGTTCCACCACATTATTGCGTCTTTGGTGAACATGGCAGTAGCGAATCGGACCATATCCTTCTCAGCACAATCGCTGATTCGGAAAGTCCTTTCTGTAGCTGTTATCCACTCCAGTGCAGTAACAACATCACCCAATCCAGTAAATTTAACGGCTCCATTTCCCTTAAAGTCCTTAAACCGACAACCCCTGGGCTTATTAGATGACCCAGTGTTGTCATCTTGCTCGTCATTGTTTCCTCCCTCCTTTTCCTTATTCTTCCTTTTGTCTTCTCTTCGCTTAGCTTCGGCCTCATCTCGAGCCCGAAACTGATCTTGAATCATCTGATTTTGCTCAGCCATCAAGGCTAGCATCATTTCTCTCGTCTCTTCAGGTGTCATTCCTCCTCCAGACATGTTCTGAAATATGAAACATATAACTTATTTAGTAACATGTCATTTATTTATAGACACCACCCAATTGTCTCGTATGATAGTCAATATTCTTACGATTACTAGATCGTAACCTATCTTAGTTCAGATCATTACTTAGAATCACTACATGTCAACACTTAATGTTTGAGACCAAGACCTCACGGACACTTGAATCTCAAACTACTTCTCTGATACCATACGCTGTGACACCCTTGCCACATTAACCACCAATTACATTTCACCCAGGATTAATCACCAACAAACAGATAACATAATGATCTGATAACTTAATTAAAGTGCGGAAGCAAAATACATAAATAAAAGTATTACAACTGAGTTTAACACCCTACGGTGCTACAAAGGTTACACGTCTAAGTCTACCAACACAATTTTTACATTATCCCAAATTCATTACAACAGAATTTTCATAAACCAAATACCAAAGTAAACAGTAGAAATCTTCAAATATTTCAATAGATTTCCTAGCTAGATGGTCCAGCTGTAGACTTCCCTTTTCCTGTAAAAATTCAACAACTAAAGGGGTAAGCTAAAGCTTAGTGAATACCATATGATTTTACACATTTCACAAATCATTATGATGCCAACCGGAGTAACCGCGGTAACACATACCGTATACTCCACACGTACTCCAAGTACGCAAACCCGAGCCGCAGCTCCTTCGAGCTGACACTCGGCATAAGAATAACCAACCATCTGAGGCAGACATTACATCGGGGATGACCTACTGTCTATCCTGACCACAGAGGTGTCAAACTCTTGGTCATATAGCACAGTAACATCAGAGTACAGATGCGACCACGCAGGTCCATCGAAAAGATGCACAACAAATGAACGGACATGCAACAAGTATGAATGTGCATCAACATATACGCATGTTAGTAGAATGCCAAACGAATATGAAACAACATGCCTCAGCAGGCAATGCAAACATAATGCAGATGCAGCAATGTTAAAATCAAAGGTACTCACAGTGGGTGCGTTATTAATCTTTTAGCAATATTATTTCTCCTCGGAATTTCAACCGGATCAACCAAGTACCCCACTGTGGGTTAAACAACACCACAAGGGACCTGTAAGTCATTTGTAACAACACATTGTGTTAATATCTTGTTTAATTCCATAAAACTTAATTTTTATAAGTTTTTACCATTTTTGATCCCAATTTCGGATCCATGTCCGAATTCGGACCCCACCCGAATTCGGACCCCAGTTCGGATCCCACATATTCCTCAATTCGGTTCACGTAAATATAAGTCCCAATTCGGACCCTTTGTAAATTCGAACCATTTATTAGATTCGAACCACATGCTAACTTCGGACCATATCCGAATTCGGTCCCCAACCGAATTCGGACCACATCCGAAATTCAAACACTTAGAATATTTTTGCCATTTTTGATTATATTACAAGTTCGGGCTCATCCGAATTCGGTCCCCAACCGAATTCGGACCCCCATCCAAGTTCCAATACTTAGAAATATTTTGATATATTAATTTTCCAGAAATCCGGGCCTCATCCGAATTCGGACCAGATCCGAGTTCATCTCGGATCCGAATTCGGATCCCACCCCATTCGAATTTGTTCTAAGTTTATAAAATTTCCAGATTTAATTCCTTCATTTTTGGTACTAATTCAATACATGAAATAAATTATACCAACTAAAATACACTTAATTTCAACCACTTTAACACTATCATTAACCTCTTTCATGCACCAAATCACAACCTTTTTAACCATTTTTCATCATCCATCGACCCACACACTAAAACACACACTAAATGCTCAAATCCATACTTTTAATTCGAATCAGGAGCTGAAATTTAATATGTAGCATCTTATACACTAGATTTAAACAAATCCATAAAAATATCACACATGCATCAACATCTTCAACACCAAATTAATATTTCGGATTTTAACAAATCCGAACTAAAACCATCAACTTCGAAGAATTTGTGAAATGTTTACCTTAATTCGTCAATTGCAGATGTTATAGTTCCTTGAATGCTATCTGAATCCAAATTTTCAGCTTCAAACAGCAACTTTTCGATGATTCTTCTATTTGTAGAGAGAGAGAGCCGAGAGCCGAGAGATAGATTTTAGAGAGAGAGAGAGTTTGATGAAAATGAAAGACAAAATTGGTCTTTCATCCTTTTTATTCCAAATTTCCAACTTTGGCACCTTTAGTCCCTCAACTTAACCGGTTCCATTAAATACTGATTTTATAAAATAAAAGAATTCTATCTTTTATTTATTATCCTTAAATTTTTAGTAATTATTTTCTCTTAATAATTAAAATTTCTAAATTTTCCATAATCTGAAACCAACTTTATAAACAATCCAAATTTCGTACCAACTTTCATGATTCAACTTAAATTACATTAATTTAAACTTAATAAACTTCAATTATAATAATTTAAAATCCGAGGATGTTACAAATGGCAAGCCTGTCCAACAGATGGACAACTTCCATTCTTCACCTACACAGACAGTAGGTGGACTTCAAGACAGTGGTGGTGACAATCCTTCTTGAAACATTCTTTTAAACTCATCCATGGTTTCCTCAAAATCTTGTATTTCAACTTTGAGGAACATAAAATTGGGATGTTCAAGCTCCCCTCTTTCATAGATGCCTCTGAGCTGATCCCAGATGGTTGCTCTCCACTTACTGGATTGCAAGAAGGAGTTTGCAAGTCTGAATGCTACAAGCTGTTTGAGATCAACTTTGTGTAGGTCTGATGCTCTTTGAAAGCACTTCTTCTTTGTCAGGGGATCTACAAAAAATGCCCCCAACTCAGGTTCCTCGATCAGCTTGCCTTCTTCAAATTCTACTCCTTTGGGCAGGCTGTAGTCAACTCATTTGATTTCCACTTCATAGTCACCTTGTTCAATTAAGATCAGGAGTTCGTCCAGTTCTGAATCCTTTCTATTTCTCTTGGCCTTTATTTTGGGGTAAGTCACAGAGACACCCTGAGATAGTTCTTCTGAGATCAGGCCAAGGTCTTTTACTCTCTCCATCAGCTTTTTGACATATTCCCTAATAGTCTTAGCCGTTTCAGACTTAGACTGGCTCAGGGCAACTGCCAACTAAACCCATTCCCTGTACCCCATTTTTGCAACATCAGTGTAGTCATAAGATTCCAGTTCTGGGCCTGTTGCACCCATTCTGGTTATTTGCAATTTCCACTGTTTGCCTTTTCTTGATATGGGCACAGCGTTGACAATAGATTCCTTAGCAAGTCTTCTATCAGCAACATCAAAGAACTTTTTCCTTGCCAAGTTTTCAAAATGAATTTTGGCCCTTGCAGAGGATGCTTGTTTGGATTTGGTCACTGAGACCAGAGCACCTTGTTCCTTACCACCTTCCTTTTCAGTTGCTGACTCCTTAGCAGCTTCAAGCAGTTTTCTTTTCACCTCTAAAGAAGGCATTTTGATTTTCCTTGCCTCTTTGAGTGCATTGGATCTGGGAGCTTTGGCAGAGGCTTCTTCTTTTCTTAATTTTTCCAGGGCTTTGAGCTGTTCATCTCTGAACTCATAATATTTTTCCATAGGAACACCCATTTCCTTAGCCCTTGCTCTGTCAAACTTCAGTTGTGCTGCTTTCTGGTGGTCATGGTCAGCAATTGCTTTTTCTTTTCCTTTAGCTGTTGTAATGGGAACAACTTCAGGAATATCTTCCTCTTCTTCTTCTTCTTCTTCTTCTTCCAGAATTAGATGCCTCCTTTTGCCGCTTGGCCTGTCCTCAGGAATGGATTCCTCCCCCTTAGATTGTGCAGGGTTTGGAGATCCAGCCTGAGTAGGATGAGCAGTTTCAGTTTGATGAGAGGCACCTTCAACTGGACCTCTACCTGTTACAGATGCACCTGCTGTTTGACCAGTAGACGTTGTTTTCTCCTTAGGAAAAGAGGTTTTCTCCCCCTTAGACTTAGTCTTCAAGGCAGACAACTTCTCCCCCTTTGAAGGAGATGGTACAGCACCTTCAACAACTGGTCTGCCTGAAGAAACATATTCAGCAGGCTTGGTAGCAGTTTTGGCAGCAGGCTTGGGGCCAACCAGACTATGCACTAAGAAAGCCAGATTGTCCTTCACCTCTGCAAGTTGGGAAAGACAGGTTTGAAGAGAGGAGGATTGTGAATCAGCAATAGAGGACATCTTGACAAGATTTTCTCTAGAGAGTTTAAGCTGGCCAATGTATCTGGAAGGGTAGTAGTGCAAGTAGTGAAGAGAGTTGACAGCTGTTGGGATATGACTGTCATGGAGGACACGGAGTCCTATTGGTGGGAAGGAATTGAGGAGAGGGAAGTGGAGATATTTTGCAGCTGTGCAGTAAGTGCAAGCAGCTGTGAGGAGTGGTCAGCTTGGGGAGTGGATGGAAAGGAATTCTTGAACAAATCAAAGAATCCCTGAAGCTGGGTAGACACAGAGTCTGAGATTATGGATGGTAGAGCAGTCATGGAGTTTTCTAAAGATCCAACTTTATATGTCAGCAAGGAAAGCTGATCCTTCAAATGAAGATCTTTGGGGGAAGGAGGAGTATGAGTAGACTGTTTGGATTGACTAGATGGGGATGAATGAGATGATGATGATGATGAGGCAGGTGTTTGGGGATGTGATGGAGAGGGAAGGGTCACTCTTGACAGAGGCTCCATAGCCTTGGCAAAAGTAATATGGCCCAGCTTGGAGGGGTCAATGGATCCCTCAGCAGTGGCTGTAGCTGCTTCATCAGGAGAAGGGGTAGAAGTTGGTAGCCTTTCAGATGCTGCTTGCGTTGCAGCACCTTCATTAAGGCCTTGAGTGGTTCCCTCTGCAGCACCTTGTTCTAAAGATGCCTCATCATGGGGTGATGGAATGTGCATTTCAACATCAGCAGTGGTGAAACTTGCTGATGAAGTTTGCATATGAGGTGCAGCCTCACCAGAGGGATGGTATTAGCCCTGAGTTTCATCAGCTGTTGGGTGTACAACAGTGTATCATGAGGAACAGAGGTTGGAGGCTGATCTACTGGATGGTCTAATCCAGCAGGCTTGGCACCTCGTGCAGACTCAGGGTGTGAAGAAGTATGGGGAGGAGACTGTGTGGACTCGGTATGGAGTGGAGTGAACTCCTGTCTTTCAATATTCTCAGCCTGTTGGGAGGCTGGAATAGTTGATGTGGTAGTCTTCTTTTGTACAACTGGTTCCTGTTGGGAGGAACCAGAGGGCCGAGGCTGACTCAGGGTAGACTCTTGTTGGAGTGAAGCATGCTCCAAATGTTCTGAAGCTTCTCCCAAAATAGGAGAAGTAACAGTGGTTGCTTCTTTTTCAACTGAACCCTGTTGAGAGGGAGCAGAGGGGCTGGTTTCGGCTGTTGGTTTCTTTCTAGAAATGGATTTGCGTAGGTATGATTTGAGAGATGAGGTGGATGATGGATGTTGTGGAGAGGTGATGAGGGATTCTATTTGGACTGGTTGTGAGAGTGGGTCAGAAACAAGTGGGATGGCTTTTTCCATAGTCTCAGGGGCCACAGAGGCACCGGCCACGGAGGCTTCAGGTACAACAAATGAAGCAGGGTGAGAAGTCTGATCCCCCTCAGCCGCAGAGGCTGATGGGGCAGACTTTGACTTGGCTCTTTTAGCCTTCTTGCGGATAGGCTCAGCTTCAGTCGTTTCCGAGGTCCTTTTAACAAATTTGACCCTAGATTTGGATTTTCCCTTGGGAGCAGTCTCTGGATCCACCCTCACAGCAGAGGGTCCTTCCACCAATCCTAGCAA
Source organism: Centrapalus pauciflorus (assembly GCA_020465985.1). NCBI lineage: Eukaryota > Viridiplantae > Streptophyta > Magnoliopsida > Asterales > Asteraceae > Centrapalus > Centrapalus pauciflorus. Next base: position 49,656 of record JAANYP010005658.1, read on the forward strand.
CCTCCTCGTTGGTGTTGACAGAGGAGGTTTATTTGGTAGAACATTAGTATAGAAAACTCTATTCCCTATTACAGGGAATGCAGCAGTATGAAGTAGAGGCTGAGAGTTATAGAGTTGCTCACCACAGATGTGCTTGAAAATAAGACTTAAAAACCTGGGATATCGAACAGCAGCTGGACGTGTTTCCTACTGCACCAGGTTTCTCAAGTTCATGAAAATCCATCTTGCCATGTTGATTGTAGTCCCATCCACAAGCTGTAGGACTATCGGAATCTCATCACGGCTGAGTTGGTCGAATGAACCAACTTTACTGCTGAAGCACATCACCACTGAGGCAAACATGAAATTGTAGGTTGGAGACAAATCCTTCCTAAACAGAGTAGCTCCAACTTTGGGTTCTGCTACACCACAGAAGTGTAGCAGATTTCTCATCTGTTGATCTTCAGGCTGTGGCTGATCATAGGTTTCAGCCACAGGGAGTCGAAGAGCTTCCCTGATCAGACGAGTAGAGATCTCAATGGTCTGAGTCCCATTGAGTATGGTTCCCTTAATGATTTTGGTAGAAGGATCATAAGAGCAAGTGTACCAAAATTCATAAACCATCTCCTGGTACAAGACACCAGGAGATGCAGTCATTGCATAGTTCAGTGAGTGAACCTTCAGAAACTCCACCGTGTCATCATATCCTTTTCCAACATAGTTTTTAAGGATGGTTAGGTTTGCAAGGTAGTTGGTAGGTTTCAAAGTCAGCATCTTGGTAACAGACGAGTGTTTGTGCACATCGTTACCAACGAAGACTGGAAAAAAGGGGTTGTTTTGGTGAGCCATTTGGAAACTAGTGAAAGTAGTAGCACAGGACACCTAGTCGAGGTTTAGGGTTCTTTGGAAGTTATGGAACTAGTGAGGAAGATGAAGATGAAACAGTAGATGGGTATTCATAGGATTTGAATGGGAGTGGGTATGAGAGAGAAAAACTTTGGGAGGTTGATTTGAAATGTTCGTTAACAGAAAACGGAACGGTTGTCCATGTCAGAACGGTTGTCAGACCACTTGAGCCCTTTTTGATCACTAACACTCGTTAACCCACATTATCCGCAGTAATTAAGTTAAATAAAAACAAAAATTAAGTAACTTAATTGTGAAGAAAGGTAATTAAAACTGATGGTCTAAGCTGTTTGGTCAAACCTGTGATGAGCAGGGTCATCACAAGCTGATCATTCTTCAGGCTGTTCATTCAACCTGTTCAGCTATGTGAGAACAGGTTTTGTTCAGTAGCTGATCAGGTTACAAGACGATGTCTTGTATGACAGATTGAGAGAGTGAGCAGGTTAGAGGTTTGATCATCAGACCTGGTTTGAAATGAAAGTTGATATTGTCAAACCTGTTATACGCTCAAGCTGTTCAAGTTTTCAGAATTTGGCTAAGTATAGAATCATGCATAGTCTGTTCTGCCTAAGCTGTTCTGAGAAACTTAAGCAGTGTGAAAATGTCTGCAAGTTGTTCATCTGTGGAAATGAAACTTACCTCCACATTACCTTTCTGGATGTGATCCCTTCTGAAGTGATGTCTGACCTCTATATGCTTTCTTCTGGAATGAAATATTGGATTGTTGGAGATAGCTATGGCACTTGTATTATCACACAGAATAGGAGTCTTCTTATATACAAGTCCATAGTCTTCAAGCTGATGTTGCATCCACAGAATCTGCCCACAGCAGCTTCCAGCAGCAATATACTCAGCTTCAGCAGTAGAAGTAGGAACTGAGTTCTGCTTCTTGCTACACCAATTTATCAACTTACCACAAAGAAGTTGACATCCACCTGTTGTGCTTTTTCTGTCTAGCCTACAGCCTGCAAAATCAGAATCTGAATATCCTGTTAGTTCAACTCTTGAGTCTTTGGGATACCAAAGACCCAAACCTGTTGTACCCTTAAGGTATCTGAAGATTCTTTTTACAGTAGCTAGATGTGATTCTTTAGGATCAACTTGAAACCTAGCACATAAATAGGTAGCAAACATAATATCAGGTCTACTAGCAGTTAAATACAGCGAGCTCCCAATCATTCCTTTGTAAGTTGTTACTGAAACAGCTTTGCCACTGGCATCTGCATCCAACTTTACATTAGTTGCCATTGGGGTTTTGATATGAGAACTTTGATCGAATTTAAACTTTTTCAAAAGATCTAAAGTATACTTTCTTTGATTTATGAATATACCATTTGAGGTTTGTTTAACCTGCAATCCTAAAAAGAAAGTAAGTTCTCCCATCATACTCATTTCATATTTTGATTTCATGAGTAGTGAAAAATTCTTGCATAACTGCTCATTAGTAGAACCAAATATTATGTCATCCACATAAATTTGAACAAGCATAATATCAGACTTCACCTTCTTTATGAATAGTGTGGTATCCACTTTACCTCTGGAATAACCGTTGCTCATAAGGAAATCAGTAAGAGTGTCATACCTGGCTCTATGGGCTTGTTTCAGACCATAAAGAGCTTTGTCCAACTTATAGACAAAACCTGGATGATGTTCATTTTCAAAACCTAGAGGCTGCTTGACATAGACTTTTTCTTGCAGCTTACTATTCAAAAATGCACTCTTCACATCCATTTGAAATACCTTCATGCTCTTATGAGCTGCGTAGGCTAGAAACAAACGAATTGCCTCTAACCTGACCACAAGAGCAAATGTTTCATCATAGTCAATGCCTTCCTCCTGTCTATAGCCTTGAGCAACTAGTCTTGATTTATTTCTAATGACATGACCTTGCTCATCCATCTTGTTCCTGATAACCCATTTGGTGCCAATTATTGTTTTTCGTTTAGGAATAGGGACAAGCTTCCATACTTTGTTTCTCTCAAACTGATTGAGTTCTTCTTGCATGGCAGTGATCCTATTGGCATCTTTAAGTGCTTCATCCACTTTCTTAGGCTCCATTAGGGACACAAAGCAAGAAAACATACAAAAGTTTCCTAAGCTGTCCCATCTGGTTTGCACCCCTTTGTTGATGTCACCAATTATTTAATCATTTGGGTGACACCTGATCCACTTAGGATCTTGATTCAATGATGATTCTCCTGAGTTGTTTTCATCTTCAACAGGTCTTGTTGAGCAGCCCTCAAGATTTTCAGACACACTGATATCTTGACCCTGTTCACTAGTTGAGCATGACTCTCCATTGTTGAACATATCAGCAGAGGATCCAGGAAAATCAGCATTGATTACTTCAGGACATGAAGTTGTAATTATGTCAGTGCTCTTGTTCATAGAGGGTGTATCAACATAATCATTATCATGCCCATCATGATTAGCAGGTTCCACTCTGGATATAGTGGAAGCTTTTGAGTCCTTCTCTTCACTGATGGAATGCATAAGATCATCAAAGCTGATTCTCCTGAAACTGATTCAGGAACAGCTTTGGTGGAGGCACTCCTGGACTCTTCAAAGGTGACATTGATAGATTCATCTATCACCTTTCTCTTGTTGTTGTATACTCCGTAGGCTTTGGGTTCAAACTTTTCCAGTTGGTCCCTTTGATTCAGATGAAGCAGGGACATCCAAACACATGGAAATAGCTAATGTTTGGCCTCCATCCTTTGAGCAGCTCATAGGGAGTCTTGTTGAACCTTTTCACCACCAAGGATCTATTTTGGGTGAAGTTGGCAGTGTTGAGAGCTTCAGCCCAGAATGATGAAGGTAAACCTGATGCACACAACATGGTTCTAGCAGCTTCAATGAGGGTTCTGTTTCTTCTTTCAGCAACTCCATTTTGTTGTGGAGTTCTTACTGCTGAAAAGTTTTGTGAGATTCCTCTTTCTTCACAGAAGTTCTTAAGAGTACTGTTTCTGAACTCAATACCATTATCACTTCTAAGCTGCTTTACTTGAGCAGAGTTCAGCATCTCCATCTTCTTGATATATCCAATGATTTCTCTAACAGCCTCTCCTGTGCTCTTCAGAAAGATCACCCATGTAAACCTGGAGAACTCATCAACCATTAGTAGAGTGTATCTTCTTCCTCCTAGAATTGGGACACTGACTGGTCCAAACAAGTACATGTGGATTAAGAAGAGAGGAGTATCAATAGAAAAATTGTGCTTAGATTTAAAAGATGATTTTCTCTGTTTTGCCTTTCTCACAAGCTGTGCAGAGTTTATCCTTAACAAAGGTAATAGAAGGAAAACCTGTTACCAACTCTTTCTTACAGAGTTTGTTGATATTCTTGAAGTTCAGGGGTCATAGCCTTTTGTGCCATAACCAGTTCATGTCTGCATTGGTTCTTGAGATAAAGCAGGTTTCAGTTGTGGAATTAGCAGATTTAATGTCCACAACATATACACCTTTTTTCCGTTATGCACACAGCACAACTGTAGCTCCCGAAAGGTTTCCCAAGTATATAGCCTTAAGCTGTAGAGGGGGGGTGTATACAGCAATTTAAAAACAACACACTATTTTCTCAATGTTTGTATGTATTATTAACAAATATTAATTACAAACAAGCTTGACTGCGGAAAGGTTCAAGCTGAGATGACAGATACAACAGTATGTCAACTAGTTTAAGACATACATAAACTAGTTACAATGAATACACTCACTAAGAATCACTCACTGTGTTTACAAGACTCAGAAGGACAGCTTGAATAAGAACAGCTTAAGCACAAAGCACTGTTTTATCCAAACAGACTTGCACGCATGAAAGATACACTTGAATGCACGTTCACTCTTGGTTTCAGCACTTAGCTTTTTGGCTAAATCTTTCAATCCTTGGAAGTTTCCTTTTATACTCACTAAAGGATCTAAGAGAAGCTTCTTCATTGGACGAAAGGAAAAAGGAGAAGTCTTGTTGAAAAGACAACATAAACTTTTCTGCACATTCTGAAAAGCAGACTTGTCTTCATGTGGGCAGAACTTTTGTCTTTTCTTTTTGTCTACTGTTGCATTAGCTTTAACTAAATAAGGAATGTCAACTTTGCATCTTTCTTCCTTTGTTAAGGCCTATTTTGATATAAGAAAAAGGTCTGTCACCCTTTTTCAAATATCCTTTTGTTTTCATGTGACAGAACAGCTTGGGCAGGCTGAGCAGTTCTGTTTTCCACTTTGTCTTCGACTTTGTAAACTGATCTTCTAGCCAAAAACAATACATGAGGACTTGGAAACATATTCCATAAAGTGTTTAGTTTGTTCACAAAGAACAGGTTCTGTTCACAAAGAACAGGTTCTGTTCACAAAGAACAGAACACTTGAAAACTGCCCAAGCTGCTCACCAGGGTAGAGCAGCGTAGACAGTTTATGTCCAGCCTGTTCAGCAGACAGAAAAGCTTGGACAAACTGCCTTTGTTGCAACACATGCAACAGGGTAAACAGCTTTGAATTGATATTGCAAATGATTTTTAGGTTTCAATAAGGCATATTACAGGCCTTAAATTCAACCTTCAAATGCATCAACATGTTTGATTAATAATCTCCCCCTCAGATGCAGAGTAGGTTTGACTGAGGCCTTTTTGTGCCTAACAATCTCCCCCTATTTGCAATAACCAGACTAAGCTGATCTTATCAAAAACCACTATATATTTTTACAGTACATATGCTGAAATAAAATTACAACATTTAAGTAAAGTAAAAGATCAGTTTATATATATACTGATTCTTGATTACATAAAACAACACATGTTTTTACAGGAGTACAACTAATGTACTAATGTATATTACAATTAATGTAAATAAGCAAAGTTACAACACATGTAATAAAGTACAACTAATGTACAAAAAGTTTTGGACTGTTGGTGTTGGGAGCAGATAATTGTAAGCCTATCCAACTGATGGACAGCTTTCATTCTTCACCTACCCAGATGGTAGATGGACTTTACTCCAGTGGAGGAGGACCTTCAAACATCTTTTCAAGTTCCTCCCTTGTATCCTCAAGCTCTTCAATTTCACTTCTGATGATCATAAACTTGGGATCTTCAAGTTCACCTCTCTCATAAAAGCCTCTGAGCTGATCCCAAACGGCTGCTCTCCACCTGCTTGACTACCTAAATGAAACTTCAAGTCTGAAGGCTACAAGTTGTCTCAGATGCACCTTGTATAGATCTGATGCTCTTTGAAAGCATTTCTTCTGAGTTAAGGGATCTACAAAAAATACCCCAAGCTCAGGCTCTTCAATTATCTTGCCTTCTTCAAACTCTACTCCACTAGGCAGGCTATAATCAACTCCCTTCATCTCAACAGCATAGTCACCCTGTTCAATTAAGATGAGGAGTTCTTCAAGCTTGGTGTCTTTCCTTGTCCTCCTGGCCTTTATTTTGGGTTGTGTCACATAGACACCTTCACTAACTTCTTTAGAGATCATACCAAGATTTTTCACTCTCTCCATCAACTTTTTGACATATGCTCTGATTGTTTTTGCCGTTTCTGACTTTGATTCAATCAGAGCAACTACCAACTCAATCCACTCCCTGTACCCCATCTGTGCAACATCAGTGTAGTCATACGTTTCTAGTTCAGGGCCTGTTGCACCCATTCTGGTTATTTTCAACTTCCACTGACTGCCTTTTCTTGATATGGGAACAACTTTGACAATTGCTTCCTTGGCTAGCCTTCTATCAGCAACATCCTGAAATTTTCTTCTAGCCATGTTGTCAAAGTGGAACTGAGCTTTTGCAGAAGGTACTTGTGTTTTGGTCACAGAGACCTGAGCACCCTTTTTTTTTTCTCCTTCCTTCTCTCCTGCTGATCCCTTAGCAGCTTCCATTAATTTCTTTTGCATTTCCAGAGAGGACATTTTAACTTTCTTTGCCTCTTGAAGTGCAGAAGACTTAGCAGCTGTGGCAGATTCTTCTTCTTTCCTTAGAGCTTCCAGGGCTTGAAGTTGTTCTTCTCTGAACTCAAAGTATTTGTGGATGGGAAGACCCATTTCTTTAGCCCTGGCTTTGTGAAATTTAATTTCTACTACTTTCTGCTGTATGGGATCAACTGCTGCTTTTTCTTTTCCTTTAGCTGCTGTAGTGGCAGCAGCTTCAGGACTTTCCTCCTCCTCTTCTTCTTCTTCTTGTAAAATCAGATGTCTCCTTCTGCTGCTTGGCCTGTCCTCAGGAATGAATTCCTCCCCCTTAGACTGAGCAGGGATTGGAGATTCAGCCTAAGTAGGCTGAGCAGCGTGGGAGGCACCTTCCATTGTACCTGTTTCAGATGCTCCTGCTGGTTGACCAGTGAGTATTGTAGGCACTGATTTCTCCTTAGGAGAAGAAGTTTTCTCCCCCTTAGACTTAGTCTTCGAGGCAGATGACTTCTCCCCCATTGAAGGAGATGTACCAGCACCTTCAACACCTGGTTTGCCTGAAGACACGAAGTCATCAGGCTTGCCAGCAGTTTTGGCACCAGGCCTGGGGCCAACAAGGCTATTCACTAAGAATGCCAAGTTGTCCTTCTCCTCTGCAAGCTGGGAAAAACAGGATTGAAGAGAAGAGGCCTAGGTGTCAACAAGAGAGGTCAGTTTGACAATGTTTTCCCTATTAGAAGCTGTGAACAGCAAACTTTGAAGCTGTGCAAGATGGAGTTCAAGAGAATCTTGCACATCAGCAAGGTTTGATGACACTGAGTTGGATAGAGAACCAATAAGGGTATTCAAGCTGGCCAGAGTGGCAGGAAGTGTAGAATTGCAAGAAGTTAAGAGAGATGACAGATGTTGAGAAATAGCTGTCATTAAGGACACTGAGTCCTGTTGTAGTGAAAGAATAGAGGAAAGGGAAGTAGATACACTTTGCAGCTGTGCAGTGAGTGCAAGCAGCTGTGGAGAGTGGTCAGGTTGTGTAGTGGCTCGGAAGGAATCTTTGAACAGATCAAAGAATCCTTTAAGCTGTGCAGACACAGAGTCTGAAATGAGAGAAGGGAGAGAGGACACAGATGATTCTAAAGAACTAACTTTGTTGGACAGCAGTGTAAGCTGATCCTTCAAAGGAAGGTCTTTAGGAGATGGAGGGGTATGGGTGGACTGTTTAGATTGTGTTGAGGGAGAGGATGAGGATGATGCTGGTGTATGAGGATGATGCTGGAGTATGAGGATGTGATGGAGAGGGGAGAGGAACAGTTGAAAGAAGCTCCATAGCCTGGGCAAAAGTAATGTGGCCCAGCTTGGAGGGGTCAAAGGGTCCCTCAGTAGTGGCAGTAGCTGCATCATCAGGAGATGGGGTTGATGTTGGGGGCCTTTCAGATGCTGCTTGTGTTGCAGCACCTTCATTAAGGCCAGTGGGAGTTCCCTCTGCAGTGTCTTGGTGTAAAAGCACCTCATCATGGGGAGATGGGACATGCATTTCAACATCAGCAGTGGTGAAACCTGCTGATGGAGTTTGCAGAAAAGAGGAAGCCTCACCTAAGGGATGGTATGTTCCCTGAGGTTCATCAGCATGAGGTGTTGGTCCCTCAGCAGCTGTTTGGTGTTGAACAGCAGGATCATAGGGAGCAGAAATTTGAGGCTGAGCTGCTGATTGGTCTATACCAGCAGTGTGGACACCTCGTGCAGACTCAGGGTGTAAAGAAGTTTGATGTCGGGACAGTGTGGACGCAGTATGGAGTGGAGAGGACTCCTGTCTTTCAATATTCTCAGCCTGTTGGGAGGCTGGAATAGTTGAGGTGGCTCTCTCCTGTTGTACACCTGGCTCCTGTTGGGAGGAACCAGAGGGTCTAGGCTGATGTTGGGTGGACTCAGGTTGGAGTGAAGCAGGCTCCAATTGTGCTGAACCTTCTCCCAAAATAGGAGAGGCAGCATGGGTGGCTTCTCTTACAACTGGACCCTGTTGAGAGGGAACAGAGGGGCTAGATTGGGCTGTTGGTTTCTTTTTGCGTTGGTATAGAAGGTGAGATGAAGTGGGTGATTTTGGAGAGGAGATGAGAGGTTCAGACTGGACAGATTTGGAGACTGGGTCAGAAACAGGTGGGTTGACCTGTTCCATAGTCTCAGGTGCCACAGAGGCACCAGCCACACAGGCTTCAGGGTCAGCAAATGACCCAGGGTGAGGAGTCTGCTCCCCCTCAGCCACAGAGGCTAAGAGGGCAGACTCAGACTGAGCTGTTTTGGCCTTCTTTTGGACAGGCCCAGCTTCAGTGATGTCCAAGGATCTTTTAACAAGTTTGGCCCTTGCTTTGGATTTTCTTCTGCGAGCAGCTTCTGGATCCACCCTCACATCAGAGGGTCCTTCCACCAATCCTAACAACCTCCTCATTGGTGTTGACAGAGGAGGCTCATTTGGGAGAGTAGGGGTATAGAAAACTCTATTCCCTATTACAGGGAATGCAGCAGTATGAAGTAAAGGCTGAGAGTTGTATAAGTGCTCACAATAAATGTGCTTGAAGATGAGACTCAGAAATCTGGGATATCGAACAGCAGCTGGTCTTGTCTCCTGCTGCACCAAATTTCTCAAATTCAAGAAGATCCATTTAGCCATATCGATTGTAGTTCCATCCACAAGCTGCAGAACTACAGGAACCTCATCATGGCTCAGTTGGTCAAAGGAACCAACTTTGCTGCTGAATCACATTACCATAGAGGCAAACATGAAGTTGTACGTAGGAGACAAATCCTTTCGGAACAGTGTTGCTCCAACCTTTGGTTCTGCTACACCACAGAAGTGCAGCAGAGTCTTCATCTGTTCATCTTCAGGCTGTGGTTGATCATATTTTTCAACCACAGGGAGTCGAAGAACTTCCCTGAGCAGATGAGTGTTGATCTCAATGGTCTGAGTCCCATTGAGTATGGTGCCCTTGATGACTTTGGTGTCTAGGTTGTAGGCACAAGTGTACCAGAACTCATACACCATCTCCTGGTACAGGACACCAGGAGTGGCAGTCATAGCATAGTTCAACGGATGAACCTTCAAAAACTCCACCATTTGATCATAGCCTTTTCCCACATAGTTTTTGGGGATTGTGAGGTTGGCAATGTAGTTGGTGGGCTTTATACTCAGCATCGTGGTACCTGATGAGTGAGGAAGACGAAGATGAAACAGTAGGGGGTATTTATAGGATTTGAATGTGAGTGAGTATGAGAGAGAAACATTTGGCCGGTTGATTTGAAAAAGTCGTTAACGGAAAACGGAACGGTTGTCCATGTCAGACCGTTTGTCAGACCACTTGAGCCCTTTTTAGTCACTAACACACGTAACCCACATTATCCGCAGTAATTAAGTTAAATAAAACAAAAATTAAGTAACTTAATTGTGAAGAAAGGTAGTTAAAATTATTGGTCTAAGTTGTTGGTCAAACCTGTGATGAGCAGTGTCATCACACGCTGTTCACTCTTCAAGTTGTTCCCTCAACCTGTAAAGGGGGGGGGGGGGGTGAATACAACAATTTAAAAACTACACACTATTTTCTCAATGTTTGTATGTATTATTAACAAATGTTAATTACAAACAAGCTTGACAGCGGAAAGGTTAACAGTATGTCAACTAGTTTAAGACATACATAAACTAGTTACAATGAATACACTCACTAAGAATCACTCACTGTGTTTACAAGACTCACAAGGACAGCTTGAATAAGAACAGCTTAAGCACAAAGCACTGTTTTATCCAAACAGACTTGCATGCATGAAAGATACACTTGATTGCATGTTCACTCTTGGTTTCAGCACTTAGCTTTTTGGCTTAATCTTTCAATCCTTGGAAGTTTCCTTTTATACTCACTCAGAGGATCTAAGAGAAGCTTCTTCATTGGACGAAAGGAAAAAGGAGAAGTCTTGTTGAAAAGACAACATAAACTTTTCTGCACATTCTGAAAAGCAGACTTGTCTTCATGTGGGCAGAACTTTTGTCTTTTCTTTTTGTCTACTGTTGCATTAGCTTTAACTAAATAAGGAATGTCAACTTTGCATCTTTCTTCCTTTGTTAAGGCCTATTTTGATATAAGAAAAAGGTCTGTCACCCTTTTTCAAATATCCTTTTGTCTTCATGTCACAGAACAGCTTGGGCAGGCTGAGCAGTTCTGTTTTCCACTTTGTCTTCGACTTTGTAAACTGATCTTCTAGCCAAAAACAATACATGAGGACTTGGAAACATATTCCATAAAGTGTTTAGTCTGTTCACAAAGAACAGATTCTATTCACAAAGAACAGAACACTTGAAAACTGCCCAAGCTGCTCACCAGTGGAGAGCAGCGTAGACAGTTTATGTCCAGCCAGTTCAGCAGACAGAACAGCTTGGACAAACTGCCTTTGTTGCAACACATGCAACAGGATAAAAATCTTTGAACTGATATTGCAAATCATATTCAGGTTTCAATAAGGCATATTACAGGCCTTAAATTCAACCTTCAAATGCATCAACAGGTTTGATTAATAATCTCCCCCTCAGATGTGAACAGGTTTGACTGAGGCCTTTTTGTGCCTAACAACAACTTTGCCTTGGGGATCCAATATGTAACCCAGGTGCTCATCAAAGTTAACCTTGTAGCCAACATCACACCGTTGACTTATGCTTAAAAGATTATGTTTCAGCCAAGACATATAGGCTACCCTTTTGAATACAGCAGCACCAGCTTGAAGAGTTCCATATCCTTCTGTGGATTCCTGTACATTGTCACCAAATGTGACTTTTAGCCCTTTTTCAGGCCTGAGATCACTCAGCAGGTCCTTACAACCTGTCATATGTCCTGAGCAGCCACTGTCCAAGTACCAAACCTGGGATGGTTGTTTGTCCTACAGAGTGTCATGGGAAAATATAAGTTATTTTTAGGGGAACTCTTCATAGGGATGAGTTCTCCTACTTCATCAACATTTGTTAATGGACCAGTGATATCCACACTAATATTTCCTATTTGGATATTATCAGCTTGGATACCATCCTCATTGACTATGTTACTTCCAACACTGCTTGTTTTTGCAATGATGGAACTAGCAGAGTCAATAGGCCTCATGTCCTCAATTTCAGGATAGCCTTTGGCCATATGTGTCTTCTTCCCACACTTGTAGCATTTTCTCTTTTTAGCCATTTTGGAAGAAGAGCCTCTAGAAACATATTCTGAATTATTTTTTGTTGATTCTGTCAGAAGGTTTAGCAAACTTGTTACTGTTTTTAGAAGAATCAACAGTTTGGGTGGAAGGCACAATGGCAACAGCTTTGCCTGTATCTTCTTTCCTCTTTTTGGGAGGACAGATATCAAATACAGGAAGTTTGATTGGCCTTTGACCTTCCATAGGTTTGGGAAACTTATTCCTAAATATCTCAGGTTGAGCAATGGCTTTGCCTTTGCCCTTACTGAGATGTGATTGATGTTGCCTATCAACATGATCAATGCTTTTGGTTCTGAAAGACTTACCTTCATTTATAACCAATTTTCCACCATGATTTAAAAACTTATTTGAAACCACAGCAGATTCGCTTTCAACATGAGACTTACCCCTGTTGAAAGCAGGCTGCTTACCTTTTGAAAACTTTTTCTCAAAATGATTAGCATCAAAAGGATTAACAGGTCTCTTACCATCAGCTTTGGACCCAGAGCCTGTTTTGTCAACAGGTTTAGTGTCCATAGCAGTTTGAGCATGTTTTCCTTTCATCTGCTTGTGTGAATCAGCAGAGCACTTAGCAGGCTGATTTGAAGGAGAACATATTCCATCATCAGCTTTTAGAGCTTTTTCACACAAGCTGTCAATATTTTGAGGCCTGACAAACCTGTTTATTGAGACTAGCTTACCATTTACTTTCTGAATGAAAGTGTTAGGAAGCTCACCAAGAGTGGATAAGTCATATTTCAGTTTATTTATCTCAACAATAGAAGCTGCTTTGTCAAGATCCCCTCCAAGATAGGCTTGGATTTGTGTAGGGATCTTTTGACTAATGCAATGGCTGACTTATTGTGCAGATTGGCACCAAGAGTCAACTATCTTTTGTAGCTTTGCATTTTTTACATCTGTCTCTCTCTTTTCTTCTAGTAAAATGTAGTTGATGTGTTTTAATTCATCAAGCTCAGTTTCCAACTTATGGAAACTGTCCAGTTTACTGGATTTTATGTCAAGATCATTTTTAAGCTTAGAGATTTCAGACAGTAAAACATTGTGCTTTTCAACTGCATCTTTCAAATCAACAAGCATGTATTCAAACATTTTTTACTTTTTCATCAGAACTGTAAGCCATAAAATTTTGTACCTTGTACATCATTGTAGGATTCCAGTTCTCTAAGCTGCTGAATGCTTCAGCTTCACCCTGGTCCTGTTTGAAGTTGCTGGTTGATGGGACATCAGTGTTGGCCATTAGACAGTTGTTGTCTTCTTCATCTGAGGATGAATCAGACTCCTCCCAATCACATGTCTCAGCCATGAGTCCCTTTTACTTGTTGGAAGCCACTGAGTTTTCCAACTTTTTCAGCTTAGCCATGGCCATAAGGTACTTAACCCTGTAGCCATTGTCCCTGTTTGTCTTGAATGGTTTGGATGACTGACCAACAGCTTTTGACACACAGTCAGTAGCTTTATGGCCACTCTTGCCACATTTAAAGCACTCAGCGTTAGATTTATCAAATGCCTTCTTTTTGACAGCATTTGAGTTCCCCTGCAGCATTTTTCTACCAAACCTTTTCTTGTTGAACCTTTTGACAATCATTACAACCATTTGCTCATCATCAAGTTCAGCAAGATCTGCACCGTCTTCCTCTTCAAGCATCTCTTCCCTTTCATCATCAGTTTGTTGATCAGGTTGTGTGAACACATCACATACTTGTCCAACAGGTTGTCCCACGCTGGCCACTAAGGCAGCACCTCTCTTAGACTTTTCCAAGGCATTTCTTTTTTGTTGCCTTGACTGCTCATCATTTAGTAAGGATCCATATAAGTTTACAAGATCCATAACTTTGATGGTGCCTGAATTTCTCAATATGGTAGAAAAGTAGTTCCACTCTTCAGGCAGAATTTCCAAGAACTTGTTCACCGGAGTCATGCTGTCCTTTGTGATCCTAATAGCTTTGAGATCATTGATAAGTGCAGTGAACCTGGTGTAGGTTTCTGTGAGTGACTCCTTTGGTTTTGCAAAGAATAGTTCATACTGTTTAACAAGATTGTTGATCCTGTTATCCAGTGTGATTGTGGGACCATCATAGACGGTACACAAAGTATCCCACATCTCCTTTGTAGTCTTCATCTTCTCAACCTATTTGAATGCATCATCAGGAAGAGAAATGACCACGTTATTCCTTGCTTTTGCATCCAGAGCAACGAGTCTTTTGTCTTCATCAGACCATTGAGCTTTGGCCTTCTAAAAAGTTCTGATTTCAGGGGCAGCTCCTTCAACAGCAGGAGTGATAGTAGTAACGTAAGTTGGCACATAGGGACCTTCCAATACTATCTCTGGCAGTTGTACGTTCAGATTCTCTAAATAGAGCATCCTTCTACACTTCCAACCAGAGAAAATCTGATGATTGAACTTGGGGGGGTTTGCCATTGACCCATTGTCATAGTAAGAGGAGGAACTTGCAGCACTATTGTCCATGGGAAAGTAGGGTGAATGAGAGATCTGGAGTTGACACACACTCTATCTGCTCTGATACCAGTTGTAGGTCGCAAAAGGTTTCCCTAGTGTATTGTTCTAAGCTGTAGAGGGGGGGGGGGGGTGAATACAACAGCTTAAAACTCAACAATCTTTTCTCAATGTTTGTGTATATTATCAACAAGTGTTAATTACAAACAAGCTTGACTGCGGAAAGGTTCAAGCTGAGATGACAGATACAACAGTTGTTTAACTAATCTAAGACACACTCAGACTAAATACAATGACTACACTCACTTAGATGCACTCACTGATTTTACAAGACATAGATGGACTGCTTGAATATGAACAGCTTAGACACACGTACTGTTATATTCAAGCAGACTTGCATGCATGAAAAACACACTTTAATGCACAATCTGATTTCACACTCTTGGATATCTCACAATTCTTAGAAGCTTCCTTCTATACTCTAACTGAAAATCTCAGTGAAGCTTCTTCATTGGACAAAGAGATAGTGGGATGTCTTTCCAAAAAGACAAGACACCTTTTCTGCACATTCTGATAAAGCAGATTTGTCTTCATACGGCAGAATCTTTGTCTTTTTCTTTTTGTCACTGTTGCATAAGGCTTTAACCAAAATAGGAATGTCAACTCTGCATCTTTCTTCTTTTGTTAAGGCCATTTTGATATAAGAAAAGGCATGTCACCCTTTTCAGATATCCGTTTGTCTTCATGTAACAGAACAGCGTAGGCAGGCTTTGCAGATTTTGTTTTCCACTTTGTCTTCAACTTGTACACTGATCTTCTAGCCAAATACAATACATAAGGACTTGGAAAAATATTACATAAAGTGTTTAGCCTGTTCAGAAAGAACATAACACTTAGAATCTGTCTAAGCTGCTCAACAGAACAAAGCAGCGTAGACAGTTTATGTCCAGCCTGTTCAGCAGACAGAACAGCCTGGACAATCTGCCTTTGTTGCAATGAATGCAACATTGTAAATAGCTTTAGCTGATATTGAAAATCACTTTTCAGGTTTCAATAAGGCATAAACATGCCTTAAATTATACCTTCAAGTGCATCAAGCAGGTTTGATTAAAAATCTCCCCCTAAGATGTAGAGCAGGTTTGACTGAGGCCTTTTTTTGCCTAACATAATCTCAGTCCAGTTCGCAAGTATTAGGTTACATTCGAGTTGGGTATGTTATTAGTTCGAGAATTCAAAGAGTTAATCGAGTTGATACTTAAATATATTCGAGAAATGTTTCATTTCATTCGAGTTGGTACATAAACATAATCGAGAATCATTACATTTCATTCGAGTTTGTGCATAGATACATTCGAGATTCAATAAAGATCATTCGAGTTTGAACAAAGTCTTATTCGAGTTTCATTCAAGGACACTCGAGATTAATCATGTGTCATTCGAGATGTACTAAGAGTCATTCGAGTTTGTTCAAAATTTTTTTACTAAGTGTTGGGATTTTAATGTTTAAGAAAAATGTAATTTTTTCGAGGAAATTGTTTAAATTTGGGATTTTCTAACATTCATCTCTGAAAGATTGACTTTGGAATCCTGTCAATAATATTTTAATATTATTGACTGAAATCCCGATGCTTTAAACAGAAAAGCACAATTTTTTATAATTTCTGGCAAAATGTTCTATTTTTCTATTTTGAAAGATTTCATTTGTTTATCTGCTATATCTAACATGTTTATTATGTTTTACAGGTTACAAATGGCTTCTCCAAGTCAATCCCATCATTCAAACTCTTTTGATTCCCATGCATCTTCTAACCATACCTTTGTTTCTAAACCTGTTCGTTCAGCTTCAGTAACAAGGCCTTCACCATCTACCATTATCCCTGATAATCAATTGGTTAAACCCAAGTATTGCTTACCATTCAAAGACAATAACCACCGCCTCGATACAAAAGTTATCAAAGTCAGTCACCCAATCATTGTTGATATTCTCAAAGGACATCCTTTGGGATATCTTCTCCAGTAAACCTTCTATTCCTCAAGTTTACCTCCAACAATTCTGGCACAGAGTTAAGTTTGTTCCAGCGGATGGTAACCATCACTTCAAGGTTACCATCAATCAATTCAAATCTAAAATCAGTCAAGTTAAAATCAGTCAGCCGATACCGGAAGCATTGCTAAAGTTTGTAGATCAGTCAAGTTAAAATGTGAGGTTGTATAGAATAGATCACGCTTCCATAGAGACCCAAGAACCGGGTTCTCTAAACCAAGGAGTTGTAGGACGAGAGGAACTTCAGCAAGGGTCTGAAGTTCAGGGAAGCCGTCAAGTGTCTGAGGGAGAAGCGGGTGATGTAAGGGGTGGTGAGGGAGAAGCGAGTAGTTCTGACTCTTAACGTACATTATCAAACATTAATGAGGGAGCGGAGGAAGGTGATAGTGATGATGATGAGGATGATGATGATGATGATGATGGTGGTGGTGGTGGACCAGCTCATGATGAGGGAGGAGCTACAATACTAGATATTGTTGGTATTGCTCAACAGAGTGTGAGGGATGTCCTAAGCCAAGAAAGCCGGGAAATAGCCACAACTGCTGTTAGCTCCCAACAGGGAGTTAGCATTCAAGAAGTCAGTATCCCACTGACGATTGCACACCCCACCATCCACTCAGTCTCCTCTCAACAGGAGACTGTTTCACTTGAACACCGGGAACAAGCACAAATGCTATCTGATAATCCTTTGGATTTGATGGATATTGAATTAAGTACACATCTGCCCCAATGTACGACTTCATTTCAATCACCAAGTCTAGAACCGATACACACTAGGACACTTGCGTCTACTTCATTCGTTGAAGTAAGTGCTGTTGAAATCGTTGTCACTGCCACAACATCCTCAGTCACGGAAGAATTCGTTGCTATGTCACTTGAAGATGGTGGAAGTCCAGTCAGAGCTACGACTTTGCCAACTCTAAGCACTGGCGACACAGAGGTTCTTTTTACAAGTTCCACTATTGTGTCAACTGGAAGTCTTAGTGACCCAGTAGTTACTCTTTCCCCATTCGTCACTGAATCTTCTTTGAGTCAAGCGTTAAATGTTGATGGTGCTGGTGGAAAAACTCATGTATCTGCTCAATTATCAGAGGTGATGGCTCAAATGAATAATATTCATAAATTTTTAAAAGGAAAATCAGTTGAAGAGGAGTCAATGAAGCAACTAGATCCTAATCAAGCTATTGAAGAGCTGAGAGACTTGGTGTTTGAGCAGTTTGATGAGATGAGAGAGAGGATGATAGGGTTAGAAAGTACAGTTATTACTGCTTTGGGAAATTTATTTTAACGGGTGGCGGCAGTTGAACAGACTTGCAAGGCTCAAGCTTCTGCGCCCAAACAAAAGCATGATGAGCATGACGATGACTCAGATGATGCTCCTCATGAGGGGGAGAAGAGGAGGAAGCTTGATGAGCCTCCACCAGGTTTATTAATGATTACCTATCAAGAAAAAGAGTCTGAAGTTAAAGAGAAAGGAGAGGCATGAAGCTCAAAAGAACATGCTGATGTTCAAAAAGGACAGGAATTGATTCTTTATGAAGATGTTCCTAGTCCATTGAACATACAGTCAAAGTTATACAATTTTGATGAATATGGAGAGTCTGATGAAGATGAACAAGAAAAGCATTAATGATTGAAGATGTTGTTGAGATTGAAGAATCAGAAGATGATGATGTTATAGAGCTAACAGATGTTGCTGTTATAGCTGAGAGAATAGAAGAGGAAGAAGTGTTGGTTCAAGAAATCTTAAAAAGATGATATACCTATACCAACGGTTGAAAAGCCTGAGGTTACGGTACATGTAAAAGAAGAAGAGATAGCGTCATTCCAGTCGAAAGTTTTGTTCCTCCGGTTGTGAAAGTGGTGAATGAATTTGACGTCATGGAAAGATTTTTTGATGAGTATGTGCTAGCAGATGAGTCTCAAAAGCAACATCAATTGAGGTATGAAGTTCAAAGGTTGGTTCAGAAAGAGATTGATGATATGTTGTGCCTTCTGAACGAAGAAGAAGTTAGAAGGAAAAAAAAGGGTCTGGAACTTACATCTAAGAAATCGACTGAATACATTAGAAAAAGGAATAAACTGCCGTACCTTGAAGACCATTTGGAGAAAAAAAAAATTCGGTAAAAAGCAAGCTCTTTGTACATTTCTGAAGTTGCTTAGAGTATTGGAGCCAAATCGACCAAATCTGGTGAACTATGCAAGTTTTCTTCAAAACAAGGCTCAAAGTGCTGACAAGGTTAGAAGTGAGTTCCCGATAGTAGATCTAACTAAGATTGAAAAGGATATATTTGTTAAGATCTTTTTATCCTACCTTCACTGTAACAAGATCGGATGGGAATATGTTTTGGATGAACTTGGTAGACATTGAAGATTTGTTTGATGAATTGTGTAAAAACAAAAGAAATGAGCATTGCAGATTCGCTTTGAAGACTTTGTTTCACTTCATGCATATAAAGCTCGTTCTTATGTCTATTCAAGATCTTCAAATTGGTGTTGAAAGGGGTATGAGGAAAATAAATGTGACTCCGCCGAATAGAGAAATCAAGTTTGCTGGAGAGCTGAAAGAGTTTCAAGTTATCATGGTCAAGCGACCGATTGTGATGTACAAAGACAAAAATCGAAAGCTGAGAGCTATGAGGACCATTGAGTTGAACAAGTTTTGTGATGGAACTATCCAAAAAGTTTTGAGTGTGCTTAAAGGAAAGTTGGTTGCGGATCAGAAAAGAAAAACAAAAAAAGAAACCCTCTGTACAAATGATAAGAAGCTTATAGTTGAAGTCATATCAAAGATAAAGTGGAGGCTCGCAAACAGAAAGAGTGTGAGAAATTTTGAGATGAAGTTGGGGCTTTCAAGATAAAGACGTTGCTTATTTAATCAAAGGGGGAGATTGTTGGAATATCTTTTGTTGATGAAAAACAAAGTCTAGGGTTTATCTTGTAAATTGTTCAAAGATGTAAATATTATAAATAGATAGTTGACTTTTGAAAAGATATAGATCTGACAGATTACACTTTTGTACGCACAGATTACAGAGAAAGGATTAGGGCTACAGTGCAAGTTATTCTCATTCTCATTTTGTAATCAGTTCAGTGATTAATCCAATCATTTGGTAAGTGTTCTTGATCTTGTTCTTTATTGATTGTATTGATTGTTGATTGATGTATAGGATTCACAATTCACAGTAAACAGCTTTGACTCATATTGCAAATCACTTTTCAGGTTTCAATAATGCATAAACAGACCTTAAATTATACCTTCAAGTGCATCAAACAGGTCTGATTAAAAATCTCCCCCTAAGATGTAGAGTAAGTTTGACTGAGGCCTTTTTGTGCCTAACAAGGTTTTTTGATTGAAAATTGGATTTTTGAACTTGAAATATTGAAAAACCTGATTAAACACAGATAAAACTAAAATTTAGTTAGATAAAACTAAAACTTTAGTTTTAATCGAGTTTGATCAAGACTAATTCGAGTTGAATAAGTACTTTGATCGAGTTTTATAAAGTGGGATTCGAGTTGGATAAATTTTTTTTATTTGAGTTGGATAAAGGCTTATTCGAGTTGGATAAGCACTTTATTCGAGTTGCATCAATCATCATCCAAGTTGAATCCAAAGTTCTTTCAAGTTTTATAAACAAACTTTCAATAGAATTCAAGTGCTTTTCGAGTTTGTTAAAACAGTCATTAAAGTTTGATAACACTCAATTTAAGTTTAATCAAACTAATTCGAGTTTGATCAAACTCATTCTAGTTTTAAAGAACTTACTTTCAAGTTGAAAATAATTGTGATTAACATTCATTCGAGTTTGACTACAGTTCAATCGAGAAAATTCAAGTTCACACTTAGCATTCGAGTTAGACCATTCTTAATTTGAGTTTAGTGTCAATCGAGTTTGACAGTTTCTTATTCGAGTTGAGTCATTCTTAATTCGAGTTTCAACCTTCTTTGTTCGAGTTTCGCAACTCTTTGATTCTAGTTTGATCCTTCTACATTCGAGTTTCATAATTCACAGATCGAGTTTTACTATTTATTCATTGACTTTGAGCCCTTGTCATTCGAGTTTTACTCTTCTTGATTCGAGTTTGATCATACTTAATTCAAGTTTGATCATTCATTCAGTGTTCATTACAAATCAATCATTCATTCATCAAAAGATGCACTAGCTATGAGTTTGGAAACCACACCTCCTATTCTTTATAGAGGTAAGTATGTACAGTGGATGGAACGATTTTTGGAATTCATCAGTTTCCATGATTTATCAGAGGAGATGTTGAATCCCTGACAGAGGGACCAACTATATCTCTTGAAACAATTCGTGATGTACCAAATAACAATCCTTCGATACCGGAGAGAACAACCGAGATCATTAATCTGAATGATGCACAGAAACGAAGAAGGCTGGGAGACAAAACTGCCCAAAAACTCTTGTTGATTTCCATCCCGAATGATGTGTATATTTCTCTGAAAAATACAAGCACAGCCAAATCCATCTGGGATGAGGTGTGTAAACTTATGTGAGGGTCAAACAAAGCAGCTACGAATAGAGCGAGAAACAGTCTGATGACTTTTGAAAATTTTAGAGCTAGAGAAGGAGAGTTGATGGAGAGCACATATCTAAGATTTGTCAACCTTGTGAGTGAGTTGAAGAGGAATGGGGTGACTGTAGGTCCCAAAAGGTTTCCCTAGTGTATTGTACTAAGCTGTTGAGGGGGGTGAATACATCATATTAAAACTCAACACTCTTTTCTCAAAGTTTTTGTATACTATTAACAAGTGTTAATTACAAACAAGCTTGACTGCAGAAAGGTTCAAGACGAGATGACAGATACAACTTATATTCAACTAATCTAAGACACACTCAGACTAGATAAAATGAATACACTCACTTAGATGAACTCACTGATTTTACAAGACACAGATGGACAGCTTGAATAAGAATAGCTTAGACACACATTATTGTTTTATTCAAGCAGACTTGCATGCATGGAATAACACACTTCAATGCACGATCTGAATTTCTCACTCTTTTTTTTTCACAATCCTTAGAAGCTTCCTTTGATACTCTCACTGAGAATCTCAGTGAAGCTTCTTCATTGGACGATGAGATAGTGGGATGTCTTTCCAAAAAGACAAAACAACTTTTCTCGCATTCTGAAAAAGCAGACTTGTCTTCATGTCGCAGAATCTTTGTCTTTTCCTTTTTGTCTCTATTACATAAGGCTTTAACCAGAAGAGGAATGTCAACTTTGCATCTTTCTTTTTTTGTTAAGGCCATTTTGATATAAGAATGGTCTGTCACCCATTTCAAATATCCTTTTATCTTCAGGTAACAAAACAGCGTAGGCAGGCTTTTGCAGTTTCCGTTTTCCACTTTGTCTTCGACTTTTAAACTGATCTTGTAGCCAAAAACAATACATGAGGACTTGGAAACATATTCCAAAAAGTGTTTAGCCTGTTCACAAAGAACAGGACGCTTAGAATTTGTCCAAGCTTCTCAACAGAATAGAGCAGCGTACACAGTTTATGTCCAGCCTGTTCAGTAGACAGAAGAGCTTGGACAATCTGCCTTTGTTGCAACGAATGCAACAGTGTAAACAACTTTGACTCATATTGCAAATCACTTTTCAGGTTTCAATATGGCATAAACAGGCCTTAAATTATACCTTCAAGTGCATCAATTAGGTTTGATAAAAAAATCTCCCCCTAAGATTTAGAGCAGGTTTGACTGAGGCCTTTTTGTGCCTAACAATCTCCCCCTATTTGCAATAATCAGTCTAAGCTGATTTTATCAATAATCACTATATATTTTTACAATACATTTTGCTGAAATGAAATTAAAACATCAAAGTAAAGTAAAAGATCAGTTTATATATATACTGATTTTTTATTACATAAACAATACATGTTTTTACAAAAGTACAACTGATGTACTAGTGCATATTACAACTGATGTAAAAATAAAAGTTACAACTGATTTAACAAAGTACAACTAATGTACATAGAAATTCAACAATTTGGATTGTTGATGATGGGAACAAGTAATGGCAAGTCTGTCGAACTGATGGACAGCTTCCATTCTTCATCTACTTAGATAGTAGATCGACTATAAGGCAGTGGTGGCACTCCTTCTTCAATCAGTTCTTCAAGTTGTTCCCTGGTTTCATCCAATTCCTCCATTTCAACTCTGAAGAGCATGAAACTGGGATGTTGAAGCTCCCCTCTTTCATAAAAGCCTCTTAGCTGATCCCAGATGGCTGCTCTCCACTTTATGGATTACCTAAACGAATTAGCAAGTCTGAAAGCAATAAGCTATTTGAGACCAACCTTGTGCAGATCTGATGATCTTTGGAATAAGCAATAAGCTATTTGAAAGCAATAAGCAATAAGCAATAAGCTTTCTCAAAGGTCCTGATTTCAGGAGCAGCTCCTTCAACCGCTGAAGTTATGGTAGTAACAGAGGTTGGCACATAGGGACCCTCCATCACTATCTCTGGTAGTTGTACATCCAGATTCTCTAAATGGAGTATCATTCTGTACTTCCAACCAGAGAAGTTTTGATGATTAAATTTTGGAGGTTTGCCCATAGAGCCATTGTCATAGTAAGAAGAATTTGCAGCACTGTTGTCCATGGAAACTTGGGAGAATGAGAGATCTAGAATGACACACACTCTAAACTGCTCTGATACCAGTTGTAGGTCCCGAGAGGTTTCCAAAGTATATAGTTATAAGCTGTAGAGGGGGGGTGAATACATCAATTTAAAAAACTACACACTCTTTTCTCAATGTTTGTATGTATTATCAACAATTTGTTAATTACAAACAAGCTTGAATGCGGAATAGTTCAAGCTGAGATGACAGATACAACAGTATGTTCACTAGTCTAAGACAAACTCAAACTAGTATACAATGAATACACTCACTAAGAAGCACTCACTGTGTTTACAAGACTTAAGGGAACAGCTTATGTAAGACAGCTTAGACACACAGATACTGATTTACACAGAAGGCTTGCATGCATTAAAATCACACTTGCACGTTCACTATTGGTTTCAGCACTTAGCTTTCTTCACACTTCTTTCTGTCCTTAGAAGCTTCCTTTTATACCCATTCAGAGGATCTAAGAGAAACATCTTCATTGGACGAAATGAAAAAGGAGAAGTCTTGTTGAAAAGACAACATAACCTTTTCTGCACTTTTCAGAAAAGCAGACTTGTCTTCACATGTGCAGAACTTTTGTCTTTTCACTTTGTCTACTGTTGCATTGCCTTTAACTAATTTAGGAATGTCAACTTTGCGTCTTTCTTCCTTGTAAAGCTATTTTTTGAGATAAGAAAAAGGTCTGTCACCCTTTTTCAAATAAACCTTTTGTCTTTCAGTGTGTTACAGAACACGTGAGGCAGGCTGAGCAGTTCTGTTTTCCACTTTGTCTTCGACTTTGTAAACTGATCTTGTAGTCAAAAACAATACATGATGACTTGGAATCATATTCCATAAAGTGTTTAGCCTGTTCACAAAGAACAGGTTCTGTTCACAAAGAACAGAACACTTTAAAATTGCCCAAGCTGCTCAACAGTGTAGAGCAGCGTAGACAGTTTATGTCCAGCCTGTTCAGCAGACAGAGCAGCATGGACAAACTGTCTTAGTTGCAACACATGCAACATATAGAACAGCTTTAGACTGATATTGCAAATCATTTTCAGGTTTCAATAAGACATATAACAGGCCATAAATTTAACCTACAAATGCATCAACAGGTTTGATTATAAATCTCCCCCTCAGATGTAGAGGAGGTTTGACTGAGGCGTTTTTGTGCCTAACAATCTCCCCCTATTTGCAATAACCAGTCTAAGCTGGTCTTATCAAAAATCACTATATATTTTAACAGTACATTTGCTGAAATAAAATTACAACATTACAGTAAAGTAAAAGATCAGTTTATATATACACTGATTCTTGATTTCATACAACAACACATGTTTTTACAAGAGTACAACTAATGTACTAATGTATTTTACAACTAATGTAAAAGAGAATTACAACATATGTAACATAGAGTACAACTAATGTACATTGGACTGTTTTTGTTGGGAGCAGAAAACGGGAAGCCTGTCCAACTGATGGACAGCTTCCATTCTTCACCTGCCCAGATGGCAGATGGACTTTATTACAATGGAGAAGGATCCTGAACCATCTTTTCCAGTTCTTCCCTTGTATCCTCAAGTTCCTCAACTTCACTTCTGATGATCATGAACTTGGGATCATTGAGCTCTCCTCTTTCATAGAAGCCTCTGAGCTGATCCCAGATGGCTGCTCTCCATTTGCTAGACTGCCTAAATGAAACTGCAAGTCTGAAGGCGGCAAGTTGTCTCAGATCAAACTTGTACACGCTCTGAGGCTCTTGGATAGCATTCTTCTTGAGTTAGGGGATCTACAAAAAATGGCCCCCAGCTCAGGTTCTTCAATAATCTTTGCCATCCTCAAACTTCATTCCAAACTTGGCAGGCTATGATCAACTCCTTTCATTTCCAATGGCATAGTCGCCCTGTTCGATCAGTGTAAGATAGCTCCTCTCTGTGTCTTTCTCTTGTTCCTCCTGGCCTTATTTTTTTGGATGTGTTCACAAAGACACCTTCACTAATTTCCTTAGATAATCAGGCCAAGATCCGTTACCATCTTCCATCAACTTCTTGACATATTGCCCTTGATTTGTTTAAGCAGTTTCAGGGACTTTGATCACTCAGGCAACTGCCAGCCAATCCACTCCCTTTATCCCATCTGAGCTACATCAGTTGTGGTCATAAGTTTCCAATTCTGGGGCCTGTTGCACCCATCCTTGTTATTTTAAGCTTCCACTGACTGCCTTTCCTTTGATACAGGGACAGCTTACAATGGCTTCCCTTGGCTAGCCTTTCTTTCAGCAACATCATGAAACTTTTTCTTAGCCAAGTTGTCAAAGTGGTATTGAGCTCTGATGGGTACTGATTGATTTGGTCACAGAGACCTGAGTACCTTTCTCTACTTCCTTCTCCTTCTCCCCTGCTGATTGTCTGGCAGCTTCCATTATTTTCTTTTGCACCTCCAAGGTAGACATTTTAATTTTCTTTGCTTCTTGGAGTGCAAAGGATTTAGCAGCTTTAGCAGATTCTTCTTCTTTTCTCAATTCCTCCAGAGCTTGAAGCTGTTCTTTTCTAAACTCAAAGTACTTGTGCATAGGAAGACCCATCTCTTTAGCCCTGGCCCCTTGTGGAAATTTCCATTTTCTGCCTGTTCCTGCCTGTATGGGATCATCAGCTGCCTTTTCTTGTTCCTTTAGCTGCTGCTTGTAGTGACAGCAGCCTCAGGAATTTCCTCTTCTCTTCTTCTTCTTCTTTAGTTAAAATTAAGTTGCCTCCTTTTACTGCTAGGCCTGTCTCAGGAATGACTTCTCCCCCTTAGACTGAGCAGGGTTGGAAGAGACAGCCTAGTAGGCATAGCAGCTTGAGAGGCACCTTCATCCGTACCTGTTTCAAAAGACATACTGCTGGCTGACCAGTGTGATTGCAGACACTGGTATCTCCTTAGGAGAAGAAGTTTTCTCCCCCTTAGACTTAGTCTTCGAGGCAGATGACTTCTCCCCCTTTGAAGGAGATGAAGCAGCAACTTCAACACCTGGTCTGCCTGAAGACACAAAGTCAGCAGGCTTGCCAGCAGGTTTAGTAGAAGGTTTAGGACCAACAAGGCTAGTTACTAAGTAAGCCAAGTTATCCTTCACCTCAGCAAGCTGAGAAAGACAGGTCTGAAGAGGAGTTGAGTGGGAATCAGCAAAGGATGTGAGCTTAGCAATGTTTTCTCTGTCAGACGCTGTGAACAACAGAGATTGAAGCTATGCAAGATGAAGTTCTAGAGAATCTCGCACATCAGCAAGATCTGATGACACAGAGTTAGAAAGGGAACCAATTACAATTTGTAAGCTAGCTAGAGTGGCTGGAAGGGTAGAGTTGCAAGAAGTAAGAAGTGATGACAGCTGTTGAGAAATAGCTGTCATTGAGGACACAGAGTCCTGCTGAATGGAAAGAATAGAGGAAAGGGAGGTGGACACAGTTTGCAGCTGAGCAGTGAGTGCTAACAGCTGTGGAGAGTGATCGCTGTGGGAGTGGTAGGTAAAAGAGGCCTTAACAAATCCAAAGAAACCCCTGAAGCTTGTGCAGACACAGAGTCTGATATGGATTGAGGGCAGAGAGTTGCATGGTGTTTCCAAAGAACCAACTTTGTTGAGTCAGCAAAGAACTGATCTTCAAAGGGCAGGTCTTGGGAGATGGAGGTGTATGGGTAGATTGTTTTGAGTGGGTAGATGGAGAAGATGATGCATGAAGCTTGGTGTTTGAGGATGTGATGAGATGGAAGAGGGACTTTGGAACAGAAGCTCCATAGCCTGGCAAAAGATAAAGATGCGCCCAGGTTGGAGGATCAAGAGGTCCTTCAGCAGCGGCTGTAGCTGCATCACCAGGAGAAGGGGATGATGTTTGGGGCCTTTCAGATGCTGCTTGTGTTGCAACACCCTCATGAAGACCAGTGGTGGTTCCCTCTGCAGTGCCTTGGTCTAAAGGCACCTCATCATTGGGAGATGGGATATGCATTTCAACATCAGCAGTGGTGAAACCTGCTGAGGGAGTTTGCATGAAGGAAGCAGCCTCACCAGAGGGATGGTATGATCCCTGAGGTTCATCAGCTTGGGTTGTTGGTCCCTCAGCAGCTGTTTGGTGTAGAACAGCTGTATCATGGGGAGCAGAAGTTTGAGGCTGAGCTGTTGATTGGTCTATATCAGCAGCGTGGACACCTCGTGCAGACTCAGGGTGTGAGGAGATATGAGTGGGGGACAGTGTGGACACAGTATGGAGTGGAGAGGACTCCTGTCTTTCAATATCCTCAGCCTGTTGGGAGGCTGGGATAGTTGATGTGGGTATCTCCGTTTGTACAACTGATTCCTGTTGGGAGGAACCAGAGGGTCTAGGCTGACTCTGGTAACTCAGATTTGAGTGAAGCTGGCTTCCAAATGAGCTGAACCTTCTCCCAAAATAGGAGAGGCAGCAGGGATTGCGTCTTTTACAAAACAAAACTGACCACCCTGTTGAGAGGGAACAGAGGAAGTGGTTCTTTGGGCTGGTGGCTTTTAGAGAGAGATTGCGTTGGTAAGTGAATGGATGAAGGTGGGTGATTGTGGAGAGGGGAGAGGAGCTGTATGGACGGGGGTGAGACTGGGTTAGACAGTGGGGCTAACCTGTTCCATGGTCTCTTGTGCCACAGAGGCACCAGCCACGAAGGATTCAGGCTCAACAAATGAACCAGGTGAGGAATCTGCTCCTCCTCAGCCCAGAGGGAAAGGACAAAGGACTCAGACTGAGCTGTTTGGCCTGCTTCTTTGTTCACAGGCCCGCTTCAGCAAGTTGCCAGGGGTTCCGTCTTTACAAGTTTGGACCTGGCTTTTTGATTTTTCCTGGGTGGGGAGCACAGCTTCTGGATCCACCCACCCTCAACAGGCAGAGGGTCCTTCGCAGATCCACCTATTCCCCACCAAACCTAAACAACCTCCTCAGTGGTGTGGAGAGAGGAGCTCATTAGTAGAACTGGGGGTAAAATGAAAAAACTCACTATTCCCTATGACAGGGG
>JAANYP010005658.1:86281-169381 GCA_020465985.1 Centrapalus pauciflorus
TAAAAAGGAAAAGTCTTGTTGAAAAGACAACATAACCTTTTCTGCACTTTTCTGAAAAGCAGACTTGTCTTCACATGTGCAGAACTTTTGTCTTTTCACTTTGTCTACTGTTGCATTGCCTTTAACTAATTTAGGAATGTCAACTTTGCGTCTTTCTTCCTTGCAAAGACCTATTTTGATATAAGAAAAAGGTCTGTCACCCTTTTTCAAATAACCTTTTGTCTTCATGTTACAGAACAGCGTGGGCAGGCTGAGCAGTTCTGTTTTCCACTTTGTCTTTGACTTTGTAAACTGATCTTGTAGTCAAAAACAATACATGATGACTTGGAAACAAATTCCATAAAGTGTTTAGCCTGTTCACAAAGAACAGGTTCTGTTCACAAAGAACAGAACACTTTAAAAATGCCCAAGCTGCTCAACAGTGTAGAGCAGCGTAGACAGTTTATGTCCAGCCTGTTCAGCAGACAGAGCAGTCTTGGACAAACTGTCTTAGTTGCAACACATGCAACATATAGAACAGCTTTAGACTGATATTGCAAATCATTTTCAGGTTTCAGTAAGGCATATAACAGGCCTTAAATTCAACCTTCAAATGCATCAACAGGTTTGATTATAAAATCTCCCCCTCAGATGTAGAACAGGTTTGACTGAGGCCTTTTTGTGCCTAACATCGGGAAATCAATTAATCCGATCGATTTACGATATGAGGGATTAATTCAACTAAGTACATAATTAAATTATGATTAGTGACACTAATACAATTACTTAACATTAATTGTGCAAGACTAAAACAATTCATTAAAACAATGCATCCATAAGTATTTATGAAATTACAAGGAAAGGGAAATACAAGAATACATTTCTAAATACTTTTATACAAAAAAAAATGAAAATACATGTATAATACATGTATGGCCAGCCATAGGCTTGTGCCAATTTGGGGTTGACTTCTTTTTTTTTAATATTACTTTAAACACAATCATTTTGTTTAAAAAGTGCACACAACCTCCTACTTTCCATGCCTTTCATCATTTGAAAGACCAAAAACTTTGCCTATAAATAAGACCTCATTTCTCACTTCTTTTCCACACTTCAAACAACAAAAACCTCTCCTTTTCTTCTCTAAAAACCGGATCTATGCACACACACATCACAAACTTTTGCATTCAAGTGTTCTTCAAGAAATTCAAGTGTTTTGGTGCAAGTCTTGCAAGGATTCCAACTTCTACTCAAAATCATATTCTAAACACTTCAAAGTAAGTAAATACTAACTTATTTCATCATACATTTATGTTTATATAACTCTTGCATAATATATATAATCACCAACAACAACAAGTTTCATAAAAACTCAAGTTTATGGGTTTCTAGTTTTTATTTTTAAGTTGTTTCTTAAAATGTGTTTATGAATATATGAACACATCATAAAAATGTTAATATCATGAAAACAAGTGATATATATGTGTTTTATAACTTTTATACAAGTAGTCTTTGAATAAACAACAAGAATCACAAGCTATTTTAAGTTTATAAACTACGGATTTTCGGCAGAAAATTTACAACGACTTTGAATAATCATAACTAATTCATAACTTATCGAAATGAGTTTATTCTTGTCTCAAAAGTTAGATCTATGTCTTAACTATAGATGTGGAAGTTTTCATAATTTACTTTGGAGTTTAAGACCTCCAGAAATTATTTGGGAAACCGAAAGTTTGACAGCTCAAAAATGGCCAACATAGGATTTTTAACGAGCTTTTAAACCAACCTAAACATCTCGAAAAATAGCCGCTCTTGATTCTAAAAATCATTTGTATATAGTAGTTTAATTTCCTAGAAAACCAAAGTCTTAAACATTTTGGAGCTTGGTCAAAAACAGCCTCAAAGTAGGCTGAAAAACCTCCAAAACAGCTGGAAAATTATATATACATATATATATATATATATATATATATATATATATATATATATATATATATATATATACACTTGACGTTTTAAGCGGATTTTATTTATAAATTTGTAATGTTGGGTGATTTAAGACATAAAAATCTATAAATATATATACTATCATATATTAGAGATATTAAGTCCTTATTATCATTTAGGACTCGATTAAACTCACTCGACGCATCATCCATCCATTTAGCTACATAGCTTTTTACACGCGTTTTTGCCATCGCAAGCTCGATGAGTCTTCATAGCCCCTATATTCACTATCTATTGGGGTGGAAATACATGCACTATTTTTATGGACATCAAAACTATTTATTTCTTATATGTATTACACATGTGGATCCATCAGTCCTCAAATCATGAACCGTTAATTGCATTTATTTGCAAGCGCGAATATATTTTGGATAGATCTATTGGGAGTCATGTCCTCCATTCGGGTTAGTTCGGGTCGGCTAACAGCTAGTGCATATATATCCAACACATGGTATTACAGTCAGGGATACTGTACAGGGCAAACTTATTTTAATTAAGCTTCGGTTGCATGATGGTTTATGTAATACATACACGGAATTTATGATTTTATAAGTTCAACTCATCGGATAATGTCCATACAACTGGTCTTTTCGCGTAAACCTATGAGCTCACTAACAATTTGTTGACGTATTTTAGCATGTATTTTAAGGTGTTTAAGACATGCACATATATCGGAAGTATTCCAAGGCTTCCGTTCATTTTGGAGTCGCATCATTTTCAAACTCGGAGAATTATTTGCATCTTTCCTGATAAACTAAATTGTGTATATACATCTTGGTATTTTAAGAACTACTTACGCTGTATTTTGGTTTTTTAAAACAATATTTTTTTATTAAGTTAAATCAATGTATTTTTGAAAAACGTCCATATAGTGGTCGTTCGTTATGATTATGGTTACGCTTCCGCGACGTCACGCTTCGTTGCCAACCGGGGTATGGGGTGTGACAGATTGGTATCAGAGACATATTATAGTGAACTAGGTTGCATTAGTACCTAGACTATAACTGTTACAAACTAAGCTTTCTTGAAGAACTATGAACACATATATGGACCCTGATGACAATAACATGTCGAACAATATGGTAATTATCCTCTTTGACTCAGAGGATGAATTCTCACCCATGGAACATAGAAGCCAAGGTGACACTGACGTATACTTTGGATCGGGAACCCACCCAGACTAAGTCAATGACAATGTAATGGACTCGTCAAAGCACAAGGAGGGCAATTGTGGCCCTGCAACACAAATTACTCCACCATCACCACCACATATGCCACCCTACACACTATTCAGAATCCATCCCAATGGACCATTAAGGAAGTTCACCACTAGGAAAAGGGTGTGACTAGCACAACGGGAGTCTATCCCGGTACCTACTCATCAGCCAAGCCTGCAACTGTAACGATAGGCGAACGTAAGACAGTGGGGATGGATGCCTCACACTCTCCAAGAGTGGAGAAACGAGGAAGGGATCCAAAACCAGTTTGAAGTCGGAGCACCATCTTCCTCTCAAGTGCCGACACTTACCCAGAAACATATGTAACAAACGATGCCCTTGTTAGTGGCAAGGGCCGCCAGAAACGACCTCCAATTTCAACAAAATCCACCAAGAGGTCGGTGAGATCTTTGCAGGGATTAAGCAGGAGGCAATACAAACCCTCAATATACCTTGGGACAACCAGAATACCCAAGCGATTCAACAAGACGAAATAGATAAATTGTGACAGCGCCTAGCAAAGCGCAAAGCCCGTAATGTAGAACTAACCCAACGACTTAACGCTCTGGAGTACGAGGAAACCTCAGAGGCATCTCATACTTAGTACCCTTCTACGATTTTATAGTATTTATCTGGGCTATACTATCTGATATATCTTAGGGTAAATAAGGCTTAAGAATTTATCAGAAAATTCTGACCATATCATACACAAAGATTAAGTATTAAGAACTTTTATGAGGAATTAAGTTTTAACTACAACTCTGCGTAGGAAAAGATAAAGTTGTGACTATCTGCCTAAGAAATTACAAACCCGTAGGCTTATCCTCTTACCCCATTAGATACCACTTGATAATGGTGCTGATAGGAGCTTTATATCCACTAAGTTCACTAAGCAGATAAATTCCATTAAGTGTTACTTATGCTATTGAGGTTGATGACAGTGAGACGCTTAAGACAAATAATATAAGTCGAGGATGCTCCTTAGAATTAGTAGGTCGACTCTTTGAAACAGACTTGATACCCATCAAACTGGGAAGTGTTTATGTGGTCATAGGCATGGATTGGCTACCGAAAATCGTGTGGAAATAGTATGCAACAAGAACACAGTTCATATACCTTTAGCCAATAAGAAGGTCCTTACTGTCCAAGGCAAAGCAAGAAATACCAAAGTAAGCATCATCTCTAGCATTAGGACCCTAAAGTGTTGATAGAGAGGGAGCCAAAGGGAAAGCAGCTCGAATATATTCTTATTATTTACGGTTACCCCAAAGTTTTTCCAGAACACTTACCTGAACTCCCAACATCGAGGCAAGTCAAATTCAAAAATCGGCCTACTATTAGGTGCGGTACCAGTGGCTCGAGCACCATGCCGATTAGCCCCATCAATAGTGTAAGAATCGTCCAACCAACTGTAGGAGCACTTAGATAAAAGGTTTATCAAACCGAGTTCCTCGCTTTGGAGGAGTTCCAATTTTTTTCATAAAGGAGAAGGATGGAACTTTCGGGATGTGCATCAATTACCGAGGGTTAAATAAACTAAAAGAACCAATACCCACTTCCAAAGATCGATGACTTGTTTGACAAACTCCAAGCATTAAGCTTCTATTCGAAGATCGACCTAAGGTCTGGTTATCATCAGGTTAGAGTTCACAGGAAAGGTATTCCAAAGACAGCTTTCAGATTCCGTTTCGGTCATCGTAAATTCCTATTAATGACGTTTGGAATAAACAGTGCCCCCGACGGTACTCATGGACCTCATCGGGTGTGCAAACCTTATCTAGGCAAATTCGTAATTGTATTCATCACTGACTTTTAATCTACTCACAAAACAAGGAGGACCACGAGCAAACATTTAAGACTAATTTTAGAGTTGTTGAAGAAGGAACAACTATAATCCAAGCTTTCTAAGTTTGACTAAGATAGGTGAAATTTCTCGATCACGTGATCAATAGTAAAAGGATCCAAGTCGACCCCGCAAGGATTGAGGCTATCATGAATTGGTCAACTCTTAGAACCCCCATAAAGATACGACAGTCCTTAAGACTTGCAACTTATTATAAGCAATTATAAAAAATTTCTCAAAGATCACCAGAGCTCTAACATAAATGACCCGAAAAGACATTAAGTATGATTGGGGGAAGGATTAGGAGACATCATTCAGTTATTAAAGCACAAACTGTGCAGCGCGCTTATTTTGTCCCTACTCGAGAGAAGCAAGAAATTTGTAGGTTACTGTGACGTTTCAAACAATGGGTTGATATAGAAAGATAGGGTCATAGCTTATACTTCATGAAAACTTAAAGTTCACTAGGTGAATTACACAACGCATGATCTGGATCTTGGAGCAGTAGTCTTTATCCTAGGAGACATTAGTTGTACGGTATGAAGTGTATTGTATTCACAGACCATAAGAGCCTCCAACACATCTTGAATCAGAAAGTGTTGAATATGAGGTAGATTTGTTAGCTATTAAGTGATTGTAACTGTGTAATTCGTTATAACTCGGGGAAAGCTAATGTGGTTGCAGATGCTCAGAGCCGAAGGGAACGAGCTAAGTCATTAAGAGTACAAACCCTAGTTATAACCATTCAACCAAACCTTCCTTCCTTAGTTCATGATGCACAAGTAGAAGTTGTTAAGGAGGAATTTGAGAAAATGAAGCTCTACACGGAATGGATAAATAGTTTGGGATAAGGGCTAATAAAAATTGATATTTCATGAATAGAATCTGATTACTCTGTTTGGTGGAATAAGAAAGCTGGCTATGGATGAAGGACACAAATTAAGATATGTCGTTCACCCCGGATCCGATAAAATGTATCACGACCTTAAGGAGCTATACGGGTGGCCTATCATGAAGAATGACATTGCCACATCTGTCAGAAAATTCGTAACATGCTCCAAAGTTAAGATAAAACATCAGAAACCATTTGGGTAATAGTCGACCACCTAACAAAATCCGCGCGATCCTACCAATCAAGAAGAACATCAGGATGAATAAGCTAGTCTAAACGTACCTCAAGGAAGTCGTCTCCGGACACGGAGTGCCTATTATAATCATTTCGGAAATGGATAGCAGATCTACATCTAAGTTTTTGGCAATTATTACAGCAAGCTTTGGATACAAACTTAGACATGAAGTACCACATATAACCCTCAGACCGATGGTCAGAATAATAGAACGATCGAAACCCTAGAACACACATTAAGAGCCTATGTAATGGATACTCAATTTCCTTAGTGGAATTATCGTAGTACAATACCTATCACTCAAGTATTGAAGCTGCTCCATTTGAGGCCCTCTACGGGCAAAAGTGTCGATCAACGATTTATCAGGAAGAAGTGGGAAATGGCCAAATCACTGGCGTTAAGATCATTGACGAAACTACCGAAAAGATAGTACAGATGCGGAACTGACTAAAAGTTGCCTGCAATTGGCAGAAAGTTATGCAGATGTAGGGAGAAAATCCCTTGTGATCTAATTAGGAGAACGAGTACCAATGAAACTCTCGCCATGGAAGGGTGTGATACGATTAGGAAAATAAGGAAAAACTAAACCCTCGATACATTGGCAATGCAAAGTCTTAAAGGGAATTGGACTCGTAGCTTATCGTTTAGAGTTACCACCAGAGCTTAGCAGCATGCACAATACCTTCCATGTATCGAATAAGAAGAAGTGTTTGTTAGAGGAGACACTTGTTGCCCCCTTGGAATAGATCCAACTAACTGATAAACTTCGCTTCATCAAAGAGCCGGTTGAAATCATGGACCGTAAGGTCAAAGGATTGAAGCACAGTTGTATACCCATCCTCAAGGTCATACAGAATTTTAGACATGGACCAAAATTCACTAGGGCATGCAAAGGCCAGTTTAACAAAAGATACCCTCACCTAATCCTAAGTAACAAGACCTCAGAGGAAACAAGACAAAATTTCGGGACGAAATTCCCTTAACAGGGGGAGACTGTAACATCCGACATTAAACCAGGTTAGCAACTATGACCTAATCAGTATTTAATAGCCAGTTATAACCTAATTAGTGGTCATTAGAAATTAATCAAAGTGATTAACAAGGCTCATGAAGAAATTCAACTCAATTAGAATCAAATTCATCGGTGCGGTGAATCGGGAAATCAATTAATCCGATCGATTTACGATATGAAGGATTAATTCAACTACGTACATAATTAAATTATGACTAGTGACACTAATCATACACTAATACAATTACTTAACATTAATTATGCAAGACTAAAACAATTCATTAAAACAATGCATCCAAAAGTATTTATGAATTTACAAAAAATGGGAAATACAAGAATATATTCTAAATACTTTTATACAAAAAAATAAAAACCAAAATACATCATTTTTATACCATAAAAATCAGCCAACACAAAAGGGAAACACACTTTTGTGTCCCCTTTGACTTTCATTAAAAATATTGAAAAGAATTCCTCAATTTTTCTACTTTTTCAACATGTTGGTAAAGTGTTAAACAACACCTTTTCTTTAATCATTTGCAAGACCAATTCACTTCTATAAATATTGGACTCATTTCTAATTTCATTCACACCTTGAAAGATCAATATCCTCTCATCTTTCCTCCCAAAAAAATTGGCCAAGAGCAACCAAGAACATCAAAGTTGCATCTTTTGTTTCTTCAAGTTCTTCAAGTGTTTCTTTGGTGCAACAATTCAAGAACTCAACTCCTACTCATTTGCATTCTTTTAATACATCAAAGTAAGTAAAAACTACCTTATTACTTCTTTAAGTTAAGTTGTTACAAGTCTTGCATAGTATATATAATCACCAACAACAACAAGTTGCATAAAAACTCAAGTTTATAAATCCTTAGTTTTTGTTTTAAGTTGTTTTCTTCAAATATGTTTATAAATATATAAACACATCATGTAAGTGTAAATATTATGAAAACAAGTTATATAAATGTGTTTTATAACTTTTATACAAGTAGTCTTTGAATAAACAACAAGAATCACAAGCTATTTCAAGTCTATAAACTACGGATTTTCGGCAGAAAGTTTACATCGACTTTGAAAAATCATAACTAATTCATAACCTAACGAAATGAGTTGATTCTTGTCTCAAAAGTTAGATCTATGTCGTAACTATAAATCTGGAAGTTTTCATAATTTATTTTGGAGTTTAAGACCCCCAGAAATTATTTGGGAAACTGAAAGTTTGACAGCTCAAAAATGACCAACATAGGGTTTTTAACGAGTTTTTTCACCAACCTAAACATCTCGAAAAATGGGCATTCTTGATTCTTAAAATCCTTTGTATATAGTAGTTTAATGTCCTAGAGAACCAAAGCCTAAAACATTTTGGAGCTTGGTCAAAAACAGCCTCTAAGTAGGCCGAAAAACCTCCGAAAAAGCTGGAAAATTATATATATATATATACATACATATATATATATATATATATATATATATATATATATATATATATATATGTATATATATATATGTGTGTGTATATATATATATAGTTATTCGTTGTGAACGTTGTGAACAAGTTATTCGTTGTGAACGTTGTGAACAAATAAAAAAAATACATATAATCATTCATATATATCAACAAGTGTTTTTAATATGATTCATATGATTCAAAAGGTTCATAGAAGTGTTTATTTAAGATTCAGAACATTCAAAAGGTTCATAGTACGTAGTTTTTATAACAAGATGCACAAGATGCATAAGATTCGACAAGATTCATGAGATTCGACAAATTAATTGGATTCAATAAAATCCATAGGATCCGATAAGATTAATGAGTTAATAGAAGGGTTCGGTAGTATTTTCAACAAGATTCATAAGATTCAAAAGCTATTTTATGGTTGTTCACAATGTTCACAACGAATAAAGTGTTCACAAAAGATCCTTAGTCTACATATATATATATACACACTTGACGTTTTAAGCGGATTTTATTTATAAACTTGTAATGTTGGGTGATTTAAGACATAAAAATCTATAAATATATATACCATCGTATATTAGAGATATTAAGTCCTTATTATCATTTAGGACTCGATTAAACTCACTCGACGCATCATCCATCCATTTACGCTACATAGCTTCTTACGCTCGTTTTTGCCATCGCAAGCTCGATGAGTCTTCATAGCCCCTATTTTCACTATCTAATGGGGTGGAAATACATGCACTATTTTTATGGACATCAAAACTATTTATTTCTTATATGTATTACACATGTGGATCCATCAGCCCTCAAATCATGAACCGTTAATTGCATTTATTTGCAAGCGCGAATATATTGTGGATAGATCTATTGGGAGTCATGTCCCCCATTTGGGTTAGTTCGGGTCGGCTAACAGCGAGTGCATATATATTCAACACACGGTATTACAGTCGGAGATACTGCATAGGGCAAACTCATTTTAATTAAGCTTCGGTTGCATGATGGTTTATGTAATACATACACGGAATTTATGATTTTATAAATTCAACTCATCGGATAATGTCCATACAACTGGTCTTTTCGCGTAAACCTATGAGCTCACCAACAATTTGTTGACGTATTTTAGCATGTATTTTCAGGTGTTTAAGACATGCACATTTGTCGGAAGTATTCCAAGGCTTCCGTTCATTTTGGAGTCGCATCAATTTCAAACTCGGAGAATTATTTGCATCTTTCCTGATAAACTAAATTGTGTATTTAAATCTTGGTATTTTAAGAACTACTTACGCTGTATTTTGGTTATGTAAAACAATATTTATATTTGAAGTTAAATCAATGTATTTTTGAAAAACGTCCATATAGTGGTCGTTCGTTATGATTATGGTTACGCTTCCGCGACGTCACGTTTTGTTGCCAACCAGGGTAACGGGGTGTGACACATAATACGCTAGACCCCATGATCCGCTTGTTGAAATGTATGTAATCTGATTATCTATATTCTCACCAAGCATTTCTTATAGTTGTTGTTTAACCTTTTTACAGGAAAATATAAGGGAAAAGCACCTGTCGGACCTAGTTCTTTGGTCTTTCAAGAATCAAGTTGAAGTTTTTCATAGACCACTACTCAACGAACTTTTGGTACATATTGGCAGATGATAATTGTGGTAGTCTGGGTAGATTTGATTTGATTGCATGATGAAATGAATTAGACTAGTTTGTTCCCTTAATAAGTTTAATTTGAAATCTGTAACTTGTACTAAAATTGTATTAAACTTATCCTATAATGTTTGTACTGTAATTTTAAATTCCGCACTTAATTATTCTTAGTCATGATTTACATCGTATTGCAAATATGTGGGACCTAGGCAATGAGTACTTCCCCGTAAGTGGAGGTCTTCACAAATACTCTTTCATCAGCTTTCGGTTCAAATTTAGCCAGCTGATCCCTTTGGTTCGAAATGAAGAGAGGGCATCCAAACACATGGAAGTAGCTTATGTTGGGCTTTCTCCCTTTGAGTAACTTAGAGGAAGTTTTATTGAACCTTTTCACCACTAAGGATCTGTTTTGAGTGAAGCAGGCAGTGTCTACAGCTTGAGCCTAGAATGATGAAGAGAGACCTGATGCACACAACATAGTTTTAGCAGCTTCTAAAGGGTTCTATTTCTCTTTCAGAAAACTCAGTTTTGTTGAGGAGTCCTTAGAGCTAAAAAGTTTTGAGAGATTCCTCTTCCTTCACAGAAGTCTTCAAGAGTACTATTTTTTGAATTCGGTTCCATGACCACTCCTGATCTGCTTTACTTGAGTAGAGTTTAGAATCTCCATCTTTTTTATAAAACCAATAATTTATCCGGAAGCCTCTCCTTAGGTCATATTAGGGTTCTAGGCCTTATGTCCAGACTTTCACGACAGTCTCTGGCCATATGTGTTTTCCTTCCAAACTTGTAGCACTTCCTCTCTTTAGGTCTTTTGGAAGAAAACTTTCAGAAACATATTTTGTGATTTCTCTATTGATCTTGACAACAGGTTTTACTTGGTTTGTTTCGGAAAGATCGACAGATTTTGGGAATATTTCATCTCCGGACTGTTTCGAAACAGCTTTGCCTTTATCTTCATAATATCAACCTTAGAGACTTCCTTTCCCTTTCTGGGAGGAAATAAATAAAAAATTGGTAGTTTTACAATCTTTTGTCCTTCCTGATTTTTTGAAAACTTATTTCCAGACTTCTCAGATTTGACAGGCCCTTTCCCTTTGTCTCTACTGAGATTTGATGATTTTTGCACACTTATAGTTGCAGAATCATTTTGTTTGGTTTTATGAAAAGACTTACTTTCATTTACGACCAATTACCACTATGGTTTAAAAAGTTATTAGGAACCACAACAACATTATTCCTAACATGAGACTTACCCTTGTTGGATGTATGCCAATTTCTTTTTGAAAACTTATTTTCAAAGAACTGAGCACTGAACGGTGGTGTGAGTGTCTTGTCATTGGTTTTGGCTTCAGAACCTGTCTTATTGACAAGTTTAGCAGCCTTGACTTTAGTTTTGACACCTTTTCCACCAAGTTGTTCATGTGGAGCATGTGAGCACTCAGTAGTGTAGTTTGATGAGGAACAAAATATATCCATCAAACTCCACAACTTTCACACTAGAATTGTCAGAATTTTGAGGCTTGACAAACCTGTTTGTTGAAATTAATTTTTCCATTTACATTTTGTATAAAAGTATTAGGAAGTTCACCAAGTGTGGAAAGATCTGTTTCCAGATTTTTTTATCTCAATAATTGAAGCTGTTGTATCAATATCTCCTCCAAGAATGAGCAAGGATTTGCTTATTATTGCATTGATTTACTCTTCTAGCAGAATGGCACCAAGAGTCAACAATCTTTTGGAGCTTGAAATGCTTTAAGTCTGTTTCTCTTTTCACTTCTAATAAAACATTGTTGATGTGTTTTACCTCATCAAATTCAATTTTCAACTTATGAAAACTGTCAAGTTCATTAGATTTAAGTTCAAGATCATTTTTCAGTTTTGAAATTTCAGACTATAGAGCATCCTATTTTTTCACAGCAGCTTTAAGATCCACAAACAGATAAGCAAACATTTTCTCTTTTTCCTCAACAATGTAATAATTAAAACTATGTACCTTATACATCAATGTAGGATGTCAGTTTTCCAAAGAGCAAAGAGTCTCAGTTTCAGCTGGATCTTGTTTGAAACTGCAGGATGAAGGAACATCATCAATGGCCATAAGACAGTTATTATCTTCCTCATCAAATGACGAGTCAGAGTCTTCCCAATCACATGCTTCAGCCATCAGTCCCTTCTATTTGTTGGAAGTCACAAAGTCCTTCAACTTCTTCAACTTGGCCATGGCTATAAGATACTTAACCCTATAACCATCATCTTTGTTCATCTTGTAGGGTTAGGATGAGGAGCCAACAACTTTAGACACGCAGTCTGCATCTATATGACCAGTTTTGATACATTTAAAGCACTTGTCCTTAGATTTATCAAATGCTTTTTTTAATGGCACTTGATTTATTTTGTAGCATCCTTGTTCCAAACTTTTTCTTGTTGAATTTTTTGACATGCATTGCAATCATTTGCTCATCATCAAGTTCACCATAATTTTCATTCTCCTCTTCATCCTTAAAAGTGGCCTCCAGGTTCTCATCAACATGAGAATTAGCCTGTGTGAACACATCACACACCTGATTCACAGGCTGCCTTACATCAGTCACTAATTCTAAACCTCTCTTAGATATTTCCAAGGCGAATCTCTTTTGAATCCTTGATTGCTCATCATTCAGCATGGATCCATAAAGATTTACTAGATCCATGCCTTTAATGGTGCCTAAGTTTTTAGTATAGCTAAAAATAGTTCCATTCTTTAGGCAAAATATCTAAGAACTTGTTCACCAATGTTAGACCGTCCTTAGTGATCCCAATAGCTTTGAGATCATATATAAGAGCAGTGAACCTGGTGTAGCTTTCAGTATTACTTTCTTTCGGCTTGGCAAAGAACATGTCATATTGTCTAACAAGATTATTAATCATGTTATCCAATGAGATAGTGGGACCATCATAGACTGTACACAGAGTATCCCACATTTCTTTGGCTGTCTTTAGTTTCTCAACCTGCTTGAACACATCATCAGGGAGAGATATCAGAAGATTGTTCCTAGCTTTTGCATCAAGGAAACTAGTCTCTTGTCTTCATCAGTCCATTGTGATCTAGCTTTTTCAATAGTCCAGACTTCAGGAACAACATCTTATGCAGTGGGGGTGATGGTAGTGAAAGAGGTTAGACACACTTACAAGACACAGATTGATCAGCTTTAGGGAACTGAGCAGCTTAGACACACTTAGCTATTTCACTCAAGTTGAATAGAAAATGCATGCATGAAAAACACACATTCCTTTGCACTCAACGTTCTCTGTTTGTGTATGTCTCACACCCTTCTCTCTCCTTGGAA
The DNA here is from genome assembly GCA_020465985.1 of Centrapalus pauciflorus. NCBI lineage: Eukaryota > Viridiplantae > Streptophyta > Magnoliopsida > Asterales > Asteraceae > Centrapalus > Centrapalus pauciflorus. Next base: position 99,911 of record JAANYP010005658.1, read on the forward strand.
TCTTCTTTTTTTATAGTCATATAGAGGATCTAAGTGAAGCTTCTTCACTGGTTATATGGAAAGTAGGAATGTCTTCGTAAAGAGACAAATTTGCTTTTCTACACTAGGACAATTCTGACAAAGTAGTTTTGTCTTCTGACTGTAGAATCTTTGTCTTTTCCTTTTTGTCTCTCTTGTCCACAGCTTTACCCCAAAGAGGAATGCTAACTAGTGACCTTTATTCATCCTTGTAAAGCTATTTTAATATAAGGAATGACCTGACACTCATTTCAGGTATCCTTTTTTGTCTTCATACTTCAGATTAGCTTAGGCAGATATTCAAATGTTCTGATTTTCCACATTGTCTTGAACTTTAGGTTGATCCTAACATTCAAAACTTTGTATGAAGACATAGAAACATAATTCATGAAGTGTTAGTCCTGTTCACAAAGAACAGGTTCTGTTCACAAAGAAAAAATTACTTAAGTCTTTTAAACTGTCTACCGGATATGGACAGCTTAGATATAAACTGACAAACCTGTCCAACAGATTTGGACAGTTTTGACAAACTGCCAAGTTACAACTAATGTAATTTGATTTTTAGTTATTTGATTAAAAATGTATTATTCATATAACACTTTACAATTATATTATGTTCAACATATTTTCAATCAAAAATGAAATATTATATATAAAATAATAAAAGGATGCATTAATTGCATTAAATGAAAGAAAAAAAATTTGTTGCATAGATTAAAAAACTTAAATAAATTTTATTGTGTTAATTCTAGATCTAGGTGAAATCAACACACTGAACACAAATCTTGATTTGATTGGATGTTTAACTCTCACATTTACACATGACAAAACACACACTTGAAAATGAGAGTTCTAAAAATTGATAAGGAAATTTTCCTTGGAATATTTGTTATATACAAGTTTTTAACATTCTACTAATTACAAAATTAGTCCTTGAACTTATATAATGTTGTTTTTCACCTCTATAAATTTATACCTAACAATCTCCCCCTAAGAGATAAAAAAACAATTTACAATTGAAGTGCATTGCAAGGACCTTAGAATATGCATACAAGTAATTAAAAACTAAACTTCTTCAAGTATTTAGTGACAAATTTTTAGAATTTGTTCTTTTATTCTTCTCTTTCATACTATCTTCTTTTTGATCTTTGAGTCTTCAAATAACATCTCTTATTTAGTGTCTCTTTGATCTTCATATCTCTTTTCCTCTGATATTCTCTTTTCTCTTTTCAGAAATTAATACTCTCGCCCTTGATCAATCATTTCATCTTTCAGCTTTAACTCTTTTGCATTTATCACAACTGTCTTCAACTGTTGTTGCAATTGTATTCAAACTATTTAGCAGTTGTCCATAAGATTTAATTTTTCTCCCCCTCATGATGATCATAAGAGAAACATCATGCAAAATTTTCAGACGCACAAACACATCGAAATTACAATTGTACTACAACAACAATTTCAATTCAGAATTATAACAAACTCTATCTCTCACTCTCCCCCTCAAAACTATATCCTCTCTTACATAAATAATCTCTCCCCTATTCTAAACAAAATTTATCACTCCCCATCAAATGGATACTCTCTCCTTACAGAAACAAACAAAGTCAAAGCTTTGCAACTTGAACTAATAAAAACGAAGCATATTCATTTGTAAATTAACGAGTCCAGATCCACATAGATTCCTGTTTGCACAATAGACGTAATCTATGTGACCTACTTTCAACGCTGGCGTAATGTTAACACTGATAGGATTTCCAAATAGTCATCGTGAAATCCTTTATCATGAAAGAATCACTCTTATTTGTTCCTACTTAGTCACTTTGGACTAGCAGTTTATAGTCAAGCAAACTGTTAGACTCAATGTGTGATAATAAGTGTATATCACAGCTCTAGACACAATGTGCATTAAATGAAGTCGGAGACCGGAGCAAATGTCTTCCTTGTTTCAATATCAATAATATCTAAATGATATATCGATAGAAATATAATATATCTCTGTGATTATTGAAACAGAAATCTTTTGAGAGATAACTGAGTAATTGGTGGGGTTAAGTGCATGCGTCACTGGGTCCATGTCGTCTTTTTCAATATCAAGTCGCCTAGGGCTTGATAGATTATGTTGTTTACCCAGCAAACATAGTGTAGGTAGGTTTATCTTTTCTTCAAATCCTTTCTCAACTTTCAGTTCTAATCATTTTTCAACTATGCTCCCTCCAGCTCACTTTTTCAAAAATATAAATAAGTCAGCTTCATAGTGAAAGCATGATCTGATGCACCACCAACTGCTGACAATATACCCCACTCAATTACATTTTATCTCTGCTCGACCTTGTCAATATCCCGTGATAACTGACACTTCTCAACTAATAGACCTAAAGAACCCTCACCCACACAAACAACATATGGGTTACTCCGTAGGTAGGTCTTCTGGTTCTGGTTAAATCATAGAAGTGATATATATGTCTATCACAAAAATTAGTGCATAATCGGAGTCATCATATGAAATAATGTTAACCATTTCAGCTCATGGGATATCACACAAAGTATGATTAGGATTTTCAGCTCAGTTGAATTAGGAGATGAAATTCAAAACGAAATTTGGGAATGATGAACTGGGAGACATCAAAATGAAATGTAAAAGATATATGATATTAAATGAATCATATTTTCATGAAAGAATTAGCTCATGGGAATTTGGAATACATGGGAGACGAACAAAGAGAATCTTATGGGGTGTTTGGTTCGCTGGAATCTGACGGAATCTGGCGGAAAAGGAATGAATTTTCCATTCTGATGGGTTGTTTGGTAGTCCAAAGGAATGGAATGACCATTCCACATTATAAAAAAATCCCTCATTTTGAAGGAATGGCCATTCCATAGCAAACTGGAAGGAATTTAAATTCCATTCCTTCAAAGCAATCCTTTTAACAACAGGTCTTCTCATTCTCAACAAACTATAGTAATTGGATTTGGACAGATTCCATTCCTTCCAGAATTCCATTCATTTGACAGATTCCATTCCATTCCGTCAGATTCCAGCGAACCAAACACCCCCTTAGAATTAATGAGATTATGAAAATCAAAAAAATTAGAACAATTAATTTCAATGATACCCTCAGTGAATCAGAAATTAACAAAAAAAAAATCTATTTTCAGCTCAAAACCTCTTTTATGTGTGCACAAAATTATTTCAATAAAAAATTGCACATAACTTTATGAAAAAGATATCATCTGTAGAGTGCATCTGAAACTCCTCCTGGAAATAAGTGTAAAATGTTAATCAACTTATAGAAAACAAATCAGGAGCAAAAAATTATAGAAGTAAAACTCCCTATTGTCATACAGCATCGAAGTTGAAATCAGGGCAGGAATTTCATAAAGGTTCATCTTTCAGAATCCGTATCTAATATGAAGTGATTAGAAGCCTTTGTTGCAGAAGCTCGGGTTTCAGTATGAAGTAACTAAAAGCCTCTTTACTTAGCACGAATTCAAATCTGAAATGATCTGGAAAGCATTCTCATGAAGTACAGGTTCTGCTCTGTCGCGAGTAGAAGCCATATCAATGAAAATCGGGTCCTGGTCTGAATTAACTAAAAACCATTTGAGTTAAGACCATGTTTCTGCATTGATGTCTACAGATTCCATATCCTACAAAATTAAGATATCTTTGGTATGCAAACAACATTGGATCCAGGCTTGTTAGTGCTTTTGGGTGCCCATTTCAATACGGGTTTAGGTAACCATTTCATTATGGGTTTAGCTACCCATTGCAAACGTATTTATTTTCTTCTTTCTCAAACTTAGAAAGAAAATTTCTTTTAGTATGATAAAATTAGATATCTGATTTACGAAAGGAACTTGAATCTGAATGAACAGAATTATGCAAACTCTTCTTTTTAAATATCTGTCCAGTGCTAGCCTGTTTAAGATAATACTTGGTATTTTTCTTATTATATTTCTTTTGGAGTCGAATTAGGCCTCGAAAAATGCCTAAACCGGCTTTGCCTGTTCTTAAAACTTTAGATCTTTATTCAAGCTTGGTTTGACGTATGGTGAGTCCTGTATCGATATTTCAGTCAAAAGTTATGGCCACTTGAAGCAGTAAAAGTCAGAAACTAAAATTTGACTGATATAGCCTTGAATCTCGAATTATATGCCTTGAATCTCGAAGTATATGCTGTTATGTATAAAAATATGTAGATGAAAATCAATAAAATAAAAGTGCAAGGACTGAAATTGTAAATAGCTTAGAGTTTAGAAGAGTAGTATATAAGGGATTTTCTAAGAGGAATTTAGATTTTCTTTTTTAAGAACTCTCATAACAAGTTAGTGTACTCAATGTGTAATTAAGAGTTAATCATTCAATACTAGCATGATTAAATTCTAAATGTTGTGATTCACCTAGATCTGGAATTCACGATTGGTATCAGAGCCAAGGGGGTGAATCAAAATCAAAAAAATCTTGCTAGATAAGAAATGAATTAGATTTTCATGAAAGAATTAGGTACAACTCATCATTCTCCAAACTCGTTCTGTAGTTCATCTCCTAAATCACTTGAGCTGAAACTTTTAATTAGAAATCTTCTTATCTGCTTAAAACTGTGATGCCGCATGAGGTGAAAAGCTGAGAAACATTCTTATATCTTTCATAAGCATCTGCTGACTCCGATAATGCGCCAAATTGTGTGATAGACATATATATATATATATATGTATGTGTGTGTGTGTATATATATATATATATATATATATATATATATGTATGTATATATATATATATATACATACATCGCTTCTACGGTTTAACTTGAAGACCTACCAAAGGAGCAAACCATCTGTAGTTTGTGTGGGTGAGGGTTCCTTAGGTCTATTAGTTGAGAAGTGTCAGTTATCACGGGATACTGATAAGGTCGACCGGAGATAAAATGTAAATGAGAGTGGTAGATTGACAGGAGATGGTGATGCGCCAGATCATGGTTTCACTATGAAGGTGACTGGCTTATAATTTTGAGAAAGTAAGCCGCAGGGAGCTTAGTTGAAAAATCTTGAGAGTTGAGAGTTGAGAAAGGATTTGAAGGAAAGATAATCCTACCTACACTGTGTTTGCTGGGTAGACCACATTATCTATCAAGCCTAGGCGACTTGATATCGAAAAAGATATCATGGACCAAGTGACGCATGCACTTAACCCCACCAACCACTTAGTTATCTCTCAAAAGATTTCTGATTCAATAATCACGGAGATATATCACATTTCTATCAATATATCATTTGGATATTATTGATGTTGAAACAATGAAGACATTTTCTCTGGTCTCCAACTTCATTTGTATGCACATTGTGTCTAGAGCTGATTATATACATTTTTAGGACACGTCGAGTATAACAGTCTATGTGACTATAAACTGCCAAAATGACTAAGTCGGAACAAATAAGAGTGACTCTTTCATGATAAAGGATTTCACGATGACTATGTGGAAATCCTACCATTGTTAATATCACCCCGACGTTGAAAGTAGGTCACATAGATTATATCTCTTGTGCAAACAAAAATCCTATGTGGACTTGGACTCATTAATTTACAAACGAATCTATTTCATTTTTCTCAAGTCAAGTTGAAAAGCTTTGACTGTGTTGGTTTCTATGAGGAGAGAGTATCCATTTGAGGGGGAGTGATGACGAGCCGTCGTTGTGACTCACAAAAAGAAACCAAAATACCTACTAGTGTAAGGAAGTAATGTCACATCCTTGCTTTAAAACACGCTTGCTTATCCCAGGAATAATAATAAATGCATAAAGCTAAATAAAATATTACAATAAGACTTGCACTACACGTGCTACAATGTTATAGTTCTAAATTGCTACAAACATCACAACATAAATAAAAGCAGCTACCCAAAACCCAAGGCACCATAAAGCTATACCACAAGCTGAAAGTGAGCTAAGTCCTCTTGGTTGATCAGAAAATAGACCTAAGCAGAAGGTCCAGCTTGCTCTTTACCTTTTCCTGTAAAAATTGTGAGTAGCAACTGTAAGCTAATTGCTTAGTGAGTAACAGATATTCATGAATGCATGTAAAATATGAGGCAAAAGTGCCTATAAAGGCTGTTATGCTTGCTTGCTTGCTTGTTTGCTTATTACCCAGAAAATATGCTTGCACAATTGAGACATTTCACGCAGAAAGGAGATGCCACCACTAGGGGTTTACCGCTGACAGATGATTAATCTGTGATGCGGGGCTAGCTACCCGCATAATGCTTAGGGATAGTGATGAGCATCAGAATTGCTTGCTTGCTAAATATAATGCTTCTGAGATGCACAAAGAAACGCTAAAACAAAGCTTGTTGTATAGTATGCAGAATAATAAACAGATAGCAGATAAATATGCATATTAATAGATCAAATGTAAGATCTGGCTAAGCTGGGCATCACCTGTACCACAGTGTTCGCCTTCACTCACAAAAGTCTATTGAATTCGAAAGAAGTCATATAGAAGCAACTTATGTCTCAATTTCATATAAAACATGTAAACAAGAAAAACTGTTACTCACAGTACTGAAAATGCTTTGAAATACTCTGAAATGCTTGCTCGGGCTTATTTACGCTTTATATTGCTTTATAATGCTTGCACTTGCTTATCTAGACTTTAATATATTCTGGCACTGGCTTTGACTCGCAACTGGGCTAAACGGCTTATGTATAATATCTGAAGTTTAATATTACAAAACATGTGCTAAATTAATAATGCTAGCTCAATATTCCAACATCTATAAGCCATAACTTCCAAGTAAATATTTTGCTATTTATTTTGCTAATTTATGCGTTGTCCGTGAATTTTATCAATTAAATTTGAATTTAAGGGAGGGGTTCGAATTTGATGCTCAAATTCGAATATATTGAGCTAAATTCGAGATTAAACTCGAACATAATACTAAACTCGAATCACAAATTCGAATAGGGGAATTAAACTCGAACACCCATTCGATTTTATGGCTAGAATCGAATTCTTGGTTCAATTTTGGTTAAATTCGAGTTTGTTCTTGACATCTCGAATTTGTTCATAAGTTTCAGCTTTAAAACATGCATTTCTTACACAAAAATCACGAATATGTTAAGTATTAAGCCTAGTTTTCAATTCTATTATATACTCTACCAAACTCGAGTTAATACTTCATCAAAATAGCTTAAAATCGCATGAAAATGATAAAATCGAATTTTACTTCAAAACCGAGAAATGCAGAAAACGAAAAGGGCGATTCTTACCTCAGAACCGTATGAAATCGCACATGCAATAGCAAATCCGTGTAGTACTCTTCGAGATCTTTCCGATGACGTATAGAACTCGAGATTCTGCGGGTCGGTTTGGGAGAAAAGTTAGAGATACGTTTCGGGTTCTAGAGAGAGAAGCTCTAGAATGCTAGTTGCATTTGCAAGAAATGAGGAAATAGGCTCTCAGCTCCTATTTATACCAAAACTCGAAATTACATCATTTTACACAAAATGCTCAAAATACTTAAAATAAAAATACGAAATAAAATGCAAGGTGTTATAGTATGAGCCCACCACGCTTGCACTTCATCCTCGAAGTACCTAAGGCTCAAACAGATGCGGATAACGAACTCTCATGTCTTGCTCAGATTCCCAGGTCTGAGAAGTTCCGTGAGAAGTTCTCCATTGCACCAACACCATCGTTACATCTCGATTTCTCAGCTTCTTCACCTTCGTCTCTAGAATGACTTAAGGCTCATCACATTGCAGCTTCTCATTGATTTTGTAACTCAGATGATCGGCGCACTTTTCTATGTCATCTTCTTTGCACTTCCTTAGTAGCGAAACGTGGAATACAGGGTGTATGTTTGATAGTTCGTTCGGCAAATCCAAGAGATATGATTGAGTTCCAACACGCTCAGTGATCTTGAAAGGACCAACGAATCGTGGTGCTAACTTGCCACGCTTGTCGAATCTGAACACACCTTTCATCGGCGAGACTTTCAGTACGACATAATCGTCCTTCTGGAATTCTAGAGGCTTATGGCGTCGGTCGTGATACGACTTCTGTCGAGATTGAGCGGTTTCTAATCGTTGGCGTATGATTCGAATCTTTTCATTAGTCTGTTGTAGTAGCTCGGGACCGGCGATTGGCGCTTCACCGGCTTCATGCCAACACGTAGGCGTTCGGCACTTGTGTCCGTATAAGGCTTCGAAAGGTGCGGCTTTGATGGATGAGTGGTAACTATTGTTATACGAAAACTCTGCTAACGGCAAGTGGTAGTCCCAATTAGCGCTAAACTCGAGAACACATGCCCGCAACATGTCTTCGAGTGTAAGGATCGTGTGCTCACTTTGGCCATCAGGCTGCGGATGATACTCTGTGCTCATTCTGATCTTAGTGCCTAATCCATCTTGCAATGCACTCCAGAACCTCGAAGTGAACCGGCTGTCGCGATCTGAAACAATAGACAGAGGCACTCCGTGTCGAGTAACGATCTCGTCTATATACAACTTAGCCAATTTCTCCAATGAGTAGTTCTCGCGAATTGGAATGAAATGAGCGACTTTGGTTAGACGATCCACAATCACCCATATTGCATCGTGCTGTCTACGCGTAGTCGGAATCTTCGTCACAAAGTCCATCGTTATGTGATCGAACTTCCACTCGGGAATCGGTAGAGGCTGTAGACTGCCATAAGGCTGCTGATGCTCCGCTTTGACCAATCGGCATGTAACACAATTATCGACATATTGGCCTACGTCTCTCTTCATACCGGGCCACCAATACTCGGCTTTTAGAACGTTGTACATCTTGGTGCTTCCAGGATGTACCGAGAAGTTAGAACAGTGGGCTTCCGAAAGAATTTTCTGCCGAACATCACCAAATTTCGGAACCGAGACACGATTTTTGAAAAGTTTCAAGCCGCGAGAGTTATCGATTAAGAATTGAAGTTGCCCTTTCATATCCTCAGAGTTGAGATTTTCTTCTTTTAGGGCTTCGGCTTGCGCAACGAGAATTTCATCGATCAGAGTTGATGAAAACAATGTATGGGTCAAGGTATAGAGACATTTAGCATTGTAAGATTTACGACTCAATGCGTCGGCCACCACATTCGCTTTGCCAGGGTGATACAGAATATCACAGTCATAGTCTTTGATGAGTTCCATGGAGCGTCGCTGGCGCATGTTGTGCTCCTTCTGACTGAAAATGTACTTAAGGCTCTTGTGATCCGTATACAGTTGACATTTTGTGCCGTAAAGGTAATGACGCCATGTTTTCAACGCGAAAGTCACGACAGCAAGTTCAAGGTCATGAGTCGGATGACTCTTTTCATGATCCTTATGTTGGTGAGAAGCATATGCTATGACTCTGCCTCTTTGCATCAAAACACACCCAAGCCCTTGATATGAAGCATCGCTGAAGACCACAAAGTCTTCATTGCCTTCGGGTAAGGCCAAAATAGGTGCTTCGGTGAGTTACTGTTTTAAAGTTTGGAAGGCGTTCTCTTGAGCTTCTTCCCAAATAAAGGGAACACTCTTGCGAGTAAGAGATGTAAGAGGCATGGCTACTTTTGAGAAGTCCTTAATGAATCGACGGTAGTAACCCGCCAATCCCAAGAAACTTCGGATCTCAGCAGCTGATTTGGGAGCTTCCCAATTTTGAATGGCTTCTATCTTAGAAGGATCCACAGAGATTCCTTCACCAGATATCACATGACCAAGGAATTGTATCTGATAAGATACAAGATTTGCAAGTTAACGCTAAGGATGAAATTTAAGAAAAGATAAGCTTAAAATGAATAAACTGAGATTGCAAGCACCTGTCGCAACCAAAATTCGCATTTAGAGAACTTGGCGTAAAGTCGCTCTTTGCGCAGCAACTCTAGCAGCTCTCTAAGATGCACAGCATGCTCAGCTTCAGTTTTCGAGCAGATGGGAATATCGTCTATAAAGACGATAACAGACTTATCGAGCATTGGTCTACAAACGCGGTTCATCAGATCCATGAACGCCGCAGGAGCGTTTGTAAGACCAAAGGGCATAACAAGAAACTCGTAATGCCCATATCTAGTACGGAAAGTTGTTTTGGGGACATCTTCTTCATGAACTTTAAGCGGATGATACCCAGATCTAAGATCGATCATTGAGAAGTAACTGGCTCCCTGAAGCTGGTCGAAAAGATCGTCTATTCTGGGCAACGGATATTTGTTCTTTATTGACACCTTGTTCAACTCCCTATAATCAATGCACATCCGGAGAGTCCCATCTTTCTTCTTAACGAAAAGAACAGGAGCTCCCCAGGGAGATGAACTTGGTCTTATGAGTCCCTTATCTAGCAATTCTTGCAATTGCTTCATCATTTCTTGCATCTCAGCAGGTGCAAGTCTATACGGGGCTCGGGCAATTGGTGCCGCGCCGGGCACTAATTCAATTCTGAACTCCACCTGACGGTCTGGTGGGAGTCCAGAGATGTCCTCGGGAAAGACATCGGGAAACTTAGAGGCTATCGTAACCTCGGCTAATGCTTTCTTTTAAGACTTAGCATCTATCGCATATGCTAAGTATGACACGCAACCCTTAGTTATATGCTTTCTAGCTTTGACTACAGAAATTAAGCATATTTCACCTGTCTTTCTATCACCGTCGATGCAAATATTGCGGCCATCCGGTGCAGTGAGCTTTATCAACTTCTTCTTGCAGACAATGTTGGCGTCATGATGATCAAGCCAATCCATACCCACGATGACGTCGAATTAATGAAAGTCCATCGGAATAAGGTCCAGTTGAAACGTACAGTTGTCGAGCAGAATGATGCAGTCATGGTAAATCTTATCGGTAGACACACTTACATTACTAGCCGTTTCAATATCAAAGATAACAGGTAGAGTAGTCGGTGCAATTCCAAGTTTAGATGCAAATGAATTTGATATGAAGGAACGGTTGGCTCCTGAATCAAAAATAACTCTAGCGGGTACGGAGTTAACGAGGAACATACCAGATACCACATCTGGTATTTCCTTTGCTTGCTCGGCCGTTATTTGGAATGCGCGATTCTAACTCCGAGCTGGCTCGTTACGGCGGCTAGAACCTCCTCGCGATGTGCTATGTCGGGCCGGCTGATTTTGTCTTCGCTGTTGTTGTTGATATTGTTGCTGAGGTCTGTGTTGCTGCTGCTGCAATCGCGGATGATGCTCTGCACTCGGGTAAATTATGCTGAACGGATGCGTACATGCATGCTCATTATGCCCAGGGCGTAAACAGTTGTTGCAAACTTTAACTTTGTTAGGACATTCTTCACTGCTATGTCCTATTTCGTTGCACACGTAGCACCTCACATCATTGGGGTTAAAACGCCCAATGTGTGACTTCTGGCAGCGGCGACACTGCCTCGGCTCAGAATGTACCGCATAAGATCGAGATTGCTGTGCCGAAGGTGAGCTGAACTGTCGGTACTGAGACTGTTGTGGCTGAGAATATCTGGATGAAGATCCAGAATAGCTTCCAGTGCGCGATTTCTTGGGCGGTGATGGACATGTCGGGTTAACAGATGAAGCAGGAACTCCTCCAGCTCGAATAAAATCCTGCTCGAGAATTCGAGCAGCTTCAACACAATCAGCATAGTTAGTGTATCTTTGGTGCTTCAAGAACTTCTGATATTCGGGATGCAGACCCATTAGAAAACGATCAATCTTTCGCTCTTCAGTAGCGACTTGATAGTCAGACAACAACCTTAGTCGGGTAAATTCAATCTCATACTCAGTCACCGATTTGGTTCCCTGAGTAAGAGACATCAGCTTCTCTTCCAAACGCTTCTTTTCATCAGCTAGGCAGTACTGACGAAAGAAGATAACTTTAAATTCATCCGAAGATAGGGACTTAATCCAGTTGGCACCGTGCATGTTCTTCTGAGATCTCCACCACATAACAGCGCCACCCTCGAACAGTGTAGTAGCAAAGCTGACCTTTGATTCTTCAGCACAGTCGCTGATGAGAAATATTCGCTCAATGCCAGTGATCCACTCGAGCGCTTCGATCGAATTTGCAGCTCCTTCGAAAGGTTGAGCTCCGCAAGCTTTGAAGTAACGGAAGTTGCAGCCCTTAGGAGGGACTACAGGGGCTTCCTCCTCGTCGGTATCGTCGTTGTGGCGTCCAGTATCATCTTGTTGCTTTTTCCTACGTTCTTCTCTACGCTTAGTTTCGGCTTCATCACGAGCACGAAACTGATCTTGTAAGAACTTAGCTTGACGCTCGTTGTACTCATTAAGCATTGTTTGCATAATTTGCATGATCTGTTCAGGAGTGAGTCCACCTCCAGCTCCTTCACCAGATCCAGGCATGTTCTGAAATTATATAAATAATACTTGCATAAGAATAGGCATAACTCCTATTCTACCCCATTTCCCAATTCCTAAAGCAAAGTCAAAGCCTATCTCAGGTCAAGTTAAAGCCTAGACATTCGAAGCTAATATCTTTGCTTAAAAGTTTGAGTCCAAGTGTTATTGCTAACACTTGAATCCCTCAAACTAATTCTCTGATACCATCCTGTCACATCCTTGCTTTAAAACACGCTTGCTTATCCCAGGAATAATAATAAATGCATAAAGCTAAATAAAATATTACAATAAGCCTTGCACTACACGTGCTACAAGGTTACAATTCTAAATTGCTACAAACATCACAACATAAATAAAAGCAGCTACCCAAAACCCAAGGCACCATAAAGCTATACCACAAGCTGAAAGTGAGCTAAGTCCTCTGGGTTGATCAGAAAATAGACCTAAGCAGAAGGTCCAGCTTGCTCTTTACCTTTTCCTGTAAAAATTGTGAGTAGCAATTGTAAGCTAATTGCTTAGTGAGTAAACAGATATTCATGAATGCATGTAAAATATGAGGCGAAATTCCTATAAAGGCTGTTATGCTTGCTTGCTTGCTTGTTTGCTTATTACCCAGAAAGAATGCTTGCACAATTGAAACATTTCACGCAGAAAGAAGATGCCACCACTAGGGGTTTACCGCTGACAGATGATCAATCTGTGATGCGGGGCTAGCTACCCGCATAATGCTTAGGGATAGTGATGAGCATCAGAATTGCTTGCTTGCTAAATATAATGCTTATGAGATGCACAAAGAAACGCTAAAACAAAGCTTGTTGTATAGTATGCAGAACAATAAACAGATAGCAGATAAATATGCATATTAATAGATCAAATGTAAGATCCGGCTAAGCTGGGCATCACCTGTACCACAGTGTTCGCCTGCACTCACAAAAGTCTATTGAATTCCAAAGAAGTCATATAGAAGCAACTTATGTCTCAATTTCATATAAAACATGTAAACAAGAAAAAATGTTACTCACAGTACTGAAAATGCTTTGAAATACTCTGAAATGCTTGCTCGGGCTTATTTACGCTTTATATTGCTTTATAATGCTTGCACTTGCTTATCTAGACTTTAATATATTCTCGCACTGGCTTTGACTCGCAACTGGGCTAAACGGCTTATGAATAATATCTGAAGTTTAATATTACAGAACATGTGCTAAATTAATAATGCTAGCTCAATATTCCAACATCTATAAGCCATAACTTCTAACTAAATATTTTGCTATTTATTTTGCTAATTTATGCATTGTCCGTGAATTTTATCAATTAAATTCGAATTTAAGGGAGGGGTTCGAATTTGATGCTCAAATTCGAATATATTGAGTTAAATTCGAGATTAAACTCGAACATAATACTAAACTCGAATCACAAATTCGAATAGGGGAATTAAACTCGAACACCCATTCGATTTTATGGCTAGAATCGAATTCTTGGTTCAATTTTGGTTAAATTCGAGTTTGTTCTTGACATCTCGAATTTGTTCATAAGTTTCAGCTTTAAAACATGCATTTCTTACACAAACTCACGAATATGTTAAGTATTAAGCCTAGTTTTCAATTCTATTACATATACTCTACCAAACTCGAGTTAATACTTCAGCAAAATAGCTTAAAATCGCATGAAAATGATAAAATCGAATTTTACTTCAAAACCGAGAAATGCTGAAAACGAAAAGGGCGATTCTTACCTCAAAACCGTATGAAATCGCACATGCAATAGCAAATCCGTGTAGTACTCTTCGAGATCTTTCCGATGACGTATAGAACTCGAGATTTGGCCGGTCGGTTTGGGAGAAAAGTTAGAGAGAAGTTTCGGGTTCTAGAGAGAGAAGCTCTGGAATGCTAGTTGCATTTGCAAGAAATGAGGAAATAGGCTCTCAGCTCCTATTTATACCAAAACTCGAAATTACATCATTTTATGCAAAATTCTCAAAATACTTAAAATAAAAATACGAAATAAAAAGCAAGGTGTTATAAGTAAGAGTAAAATCCATAGGGAGCTTGAAGGTTTGTTAGGGTTAATGTGTGAGTTAACTTGAACTAAAGAGCAAGTATAATGTTGATTTGATTGTTCGTAGAAATTACTAAAACTAAGATTACTTCTAAAATAATAGTGTAGCAAATGATTGTAGGGAAGTAAGAGTAGAATCCACATGGATTCCTGACGGCGCAAGTTATTACTAATTGAACATAGTTTAATCGTCACATAGACATAACCAATTCCACAATCATATTAATCATGAATAACTTAATCAATAAATCTAGGTATAATGCATGCGATGTTCATTACTTGTCTTAATCCTAAGCTATGAACTCGACACAAATAATAACACTATTATGAACTATCTTGCTTTTACGAATCAAATCATTCATTCATAATAAAAATCACGAGTACATCATTTGTGCGAAATCAAATATCCAATAAACGTAAGCACATAAATACAAATACAAATGTTCAAATAAGTAAAACTTAGCCGTAGTTCTTCCGCAAATGATTATAAAGAGCTTAGCCTTCCATCGTGTGTTCTTGACTGACAATGATTTTAGAATCATCTTCGGGCTTGTAGACAGTGAAAGATCGGCACTCGAGGACTTCATATTTGATCCATGAATCGACCGTAGCAGGGCTTCGCCAGTGTTTTTAATAAAGTCTGTAACATCCCAAATCTTGGCACAACCGAATTATAACGGTTAATGAATTTTATATGAATTTTAGCATTGTAAAACACTTAACTTTTTGAATTATAGCAACATATTCAATCAAATTTTACGGCATTAGTAATAAAGTTGGTTATTTTACATAAATGTGGATTTAGCGGAACCACGCCTATTATGTATTATATTATGATTTAAGCAATTTGCTTGACCGAAATTAGCGAGAGTGAACGGATTACAGAAATATAATTCACAAGAATTATCGAAATCAACAAGATCAGACCGTTTTAGGTAATTAGTTTAAAGTGGAGATTCGGGGGTGTAAATCGTCAATTAACGAAATTCAGTGATTCAAGTTGGGATTTGTTCGTTAAGTGACGAGATACAAGAATCAAGAGTTTAGCCAAGGTAATTTATCCTTTAACCTGTCGATTTTGTGTTCTGTTGACAACAACATATTACCTTGGTCCGTAGCCTAAGTCCCTAAGTTGTGCCTTGAATTCCGTAGCCTTTGGCCTTGTTTATAGGGCCTGAAATGAGTCAATAAATACAATGTGAAATGGACTAAAAATTTAGTTGATGATTAAAGGAAGCATATGAATAATCAAGTATGCTTGTGATCTTATATAAATAAGCCTTAAGTATTGAAATCATGCAAGTGGAGCATGAGTTAAAACAAGCCACAGAGAGATCATGTATGCTTAAACCAACCATAAGGAGTTAATATTACATATATGTGTGCTTGAGATCATTCATGAACTCCTGAATACTAGGAAACACATTAAACGCCATTAAAGACTTAAGTGACTCGAAAATGCATAATCGAAATTTAAGATGACAAATGAACCGATATATATGCCTTGAATGTAACAAATGCCACAAAAGCACATAAATGATCAGAATGATGGCATGATAAACAGGCTATACCTCATTGTATTCTAAACATGAAAGTGAGTCAAAGTCAATAAAGACATAGAACAACCAGTATATAACTGAAATACAAAATCAGAATCTAAATAGCCAAGGTGAGTTATAGATTTACATGTTACACAAATTGCCTTATTGCCGCGATATGTTGCTTTATCATACGCCTTTGAAATTCTATTCTAAAGCTAGAATGCGAAGTTGTGCACACCATGGTAAGGTGTCGCCCTGTGAATCATGATAGCAATTGTTATCAGATATTATTAAATGCCTTTATTGATGCTGCTTCTTTGTATTGCTATCATACATTGCCTTCTTTGACTCGAGCCCAATATTTTCCAGATTTAACTGCCTTGCGCATGTTCAAATGAACTTATGATGTTAGCTATTTCGATGTCACCCTCGTAGCCTATACTAGTTGGCTGATCCCCATACGTGTGAACCTCGATTGACATAATCCTAATTCCATTATATTATGTCTCATAGCCTATGCATGTGGCGGCTGTTGCTTTATTATCACACGCTGGCTCGTACAAGAAAATCTGCCCATATGCCATGCATGTTAACTTTCATATCTATGATCTCACTAAGCAAAAGCTTACAATTGTTGCATATTTGTCTTTACAGGTAAAAGAAAAGACAAGGGACCAAGTGAACAAGTATCTAAGTGACCAAGTCCGACAACTCAAAGAGACACCTACCTGACTACTACTCGGACTACGTTTTGGGTACTAATAGAAGACAGACTTTAGGGGACCACTGGTAGTCCTTATTGTATTATAATGGCAGACGATGTAAAAGACTAGAAAGATGATGACTGAAAACTTATATCCACCAGTAATAACTTTGTATTAATCATGTCCTATAATTATAACTCGCCTTTATTTAATGTCATCTTAGTTCTATGATTAATACTGCAATGCTCACTGGGACGTAGTGGTAAGACTCTAATGCGAATTAAGGGTTTTACAGCCTTGTATTAGAGCATTAGTTTGAGTGAACCACGTATCACCTGATACTTGATCTCAAACTTAAGCAATGTACATGTGTTAATCACTTTAGGTGACTTGAACTGAGATAAGTCTTAAGACTATTAGGACGGGGAAAGAGGGCACCTAGCGCTAAGCTTATGACCTAAATATATTTCATCTGTTTTATGTTTCGGTAATAATGTCTGGACCAGGAGGACTCCCTGAAAACATTACTCCAAAACAAATGTTCAAGACGATGCAACAAGTAATGGACCAACGAGACGAAAAGACAGCTAAATTAATTTAAGAATAGTTTCAGGCTCGTGACGAGGCTGAAGCTAAACGAAAAGCTGACAAGAAAAATAAAAGAAAGGGTAAACAAGATGCCCATACTTCTTATTTTAATAACTCTGACCCGAATACCCAACTGAATAACCCAAAAGCTGTAAATTTAAATATTTCAAAACTAGTGGTGCCATTAACATCGAAAGCACTGTCGACCCAGTCCAGGCCTTGGACTGGATTAGCCATACTGAAGAAAACTTCAACTATTTCCGAATGCCTCGATAGCAAACGCGTGAAGTACGCCACTGCTCTATTCATAGGCGCAGCCCGCGCCTGGTGGAAGACATAACAGAGCATCTATGGTAAGGATGTGATGAAGACATTGGAGTGAGAACAATTTGTGGAGATGTTTCATGCTAAGTTCTTTCCAGCTGACCAACTCGATAATATGGAACTGATGTTGATGCAACTGACCCAGGGTAGCAAGACCGTCGATCAATACAAACACGAATTCTCTCGCCTCTGCGGATACTCATTGTGACACCCTTGCCACAATAACCACAATCACAACACCCATGATTAATCCATACAAGTCATAATTAAACAATGATCTCAATACATAGTACAATACGGGAAATTAAAAATACATAGTTAAAGTACAAGTCTTAAACACCCTACGGTGCTACAAGGTTCCAATCTAAGTCTACATACTCAATAAATTATTACAACATCCCAAATATTACAACACTTGTCCCATATTTCAATTACCGATTGAGCAGGAGATTCTCTTCCAAGACTTCAAAAGTTGACCTAACTAGAAGGTCCGGCAAGGGATTTTCCTTTTCCTGTAAAAACGTGAGCAACTACGGGCTAAGCAAATCATAGTGAGTACAGAGATTATACATTCTACAGATATATTCATGTAGCACAAAAGAGTAACACTGGCGACAGATGTCGTATACTCTCTTCGTACACGAAGTAAGGAAATGAGCCGCAGCTCTATCATGCCATTGCATGGAATCACCAATTCAATTGAGGCGATACTTACCATCGGGGATGCTACACCAGCCCATCAGGACCTCGGAGGGATCAGATCCAGGTCATATAGCCACGGTAGCATCGATTTACCAGTTATGGCTCGCAAGCACATCAAATGATGCACAACAAGGAATACGGACATGCAACAAGCAACAATGTGCATCCACACAAACGCTAGTTAGTAGAATGCCAAACGAAATGAATCAACATGCCTCAAAGAACAACGGCTAATAATAAATAAAAGTAGACATGTACAATCCTAAGTACTCACATTGGGTGCGTTATGTAACTTTCAACATATATTATCTTTCCTCGGGCTTTCAACCGGATTTAAAAAGTACCACACTGTGGGTTAATCAACATCATAAGGGATCTGTTTTTTCAGTGTAGTAGAACATCAAAGTCAATAACTGTTTAATTCTTAAAAACTTAATTTATAAGTTTTATAAATTTGATCCGAATTTCAGACAGACCCGAAATCCGGATGGTCCGAGATCTCCCATCCTTAGAATTATTTCACTTTGCACCATTCATCCGAAATTCGGATCGTAGCTTGACCCGAGTTTTGGATGCCTTGATATCCAAATTCGTATCTTTACTTATGATTATTCAAGTGTTGCCATCCGAAATTCATCGGATCCGAAACTCGGATGGATCCGAGTTGTGTTCGTCAGACCCGAATTTTATACTTAATCATTTTAATTATATTCCAGATTTTAATCTTATCATATTTGCACTTATATAACTGTAACTATTAATACCAACTTAATATATACTCCTTTCTAACACTTGTAACATCAATTATAGCATATTTTTTACCAATCAGGCCCCTTTATGGCCATTTTATTCATCTCGTCGAACACACACACACACACACTAAAACACCAAGTAAATTCTCAAAATCATAATTAAAGGTTGAATCAGAGGCTGAAATTTGATACATAGCTTCCCAAACACTCGATTTGAACATATCTACTTGAATTTATTACATGCAACAACATCCACAACCTAAATCTATAATTCGGTTTCTATAAAAACCGAACTCTAAACCTACAAAATTCGTATATTTAAGTAAATTTTACCTCAAATCGTTGGTTGTAGTAGTTATAGTTCATTCCTAGCTATCTTGATTCCACTTTTTAGCTTATAATTGCAAGAATTCCGTGTTATTAATTTATTGAAGTTGAGAGCCGTATAGTTAGAGAAGGTGAGAGTTTTAGAGAGAGAGAGATAACCAAAAGGTGAACGGTCATCTCCCATTATATTTCTTATTTTCCTTATTTACACATTACACCCTTCACTTATCTGATTTTATTAAATAAAGATTTCCATCTTTATTTTCTTATTACTAACACTTGATTTTAACCATTTAAAATATTCGTGTCGGTTTTTCATTGTTATGCTTTCTCAAAAAAAAACAACAATGAGGATTTCTCCTCATTATTATCATTTTTAAATATATGAAATGAAATTTATCAAGCCACAACAATCCATCAAAACACTTTCAAATTCATATTTATCAAGCATAATTCAATTTAATTTCAATAAATTCGAATCTTATTCTAATTAATTCTCAATTACAATAATTTAATTCCGAGGATGTTACAGCTTGGGCTCCACCACGCTTGAACTTCGTCCTCAAAGTTACTTACCTTCAAATAGTTGGGGATATTTCTTCAACATCTCTGTCTTAGATTCCCATGTATGGTTTGCTCCTTTATGATGCTTCCAACGTATCAGCACCATCTCAATTTCTTTATTCCTTAGCTTTTTCACATTTGTGTCCAATACACATTCCGGCTCTTCCACATAACGGAGCCTTTCATCAATTTGCAGCTTGGTGTGATCAGCCCATTCCTTATTTCCCGTCGTGAAGGACTTCCTTAAGTTTCCCACATGAAACACAGGGTGTATGCCCGACATCTCCTAAGGCAATTCCAATTGATAAAACCGATTTCCCACTTTTTCATTTATCTTAAAAGGTCTAACAAATCTTGGAGCCAGTTTGCCTCATTTCAAAAAACGGGTAACAGCTATCATAGGTGATACTCTCAAATAAACCCAATCGTCCACTTCAAAATTGACAGGTTTGTGCCTTTTATCGTGATAACTAATCCGTCGATCTTGGGCCGCTTTCATATTCTGTCTTACCAACTGTATCTTCTCATTGGACTACTGTAGCAATGCCGACCCAGCAATCGGAGTCTCTCCCGTTTCCCTCCAACATGTAGGAGTCCTACATCTTCTTCCATACAAGGCCTCAAACGGCGCTTTCTTAATAGTTGCGTGATAACTGTAGTTGTAGGAGAATTCTATCAATGGTAAACGGTCGTCCCAGTTACCACCTAAATCCAGAATACACGACCGCATCATATCTTCCAATGTAAGGATGGTCCTTTCACTTTGCCATCAGTTTGCGGACGGTAGGTCGTACTCATCGCGATTCTCGTACCCAATCCTTCTTGCAAGGCCAACCAAAAGTTGGAAGTAAAGCGGCTATCCCGATCTGACACAATAGACTTAGGGAGTATATGTCTAGAAACAACATCGTTCAAATAAATCTGATTCAATCTCTCCAATGAATAACTTTCTCTTATTGCAATAAAATGTGCAGACTTAGTCAACCTGTCAACTATCGCCCATACCGCGTCATGTTGTTACCTAGTCTTTGGTAACTTGGTGACGATATTCATAGTAATGTGTTCCCACTTCCATTCAGAAACGGGAAGCGGTTTTAGACTGCCATATGGTTGCTGATGTTCAGCTTTCACTAACCGACAAGCTCTGCACCTTTCAACATACTGGTCAATATCCGTCTTCAGTTCGAGCCACTAAAAGTCAGCTTTCAGCTCGCTGTACATCTTTGTGCTCCTGGGATGTACAAAAAAATCGGATTGGTGAGGCCTCAATGATTACTCTTCTCATGCCCCCAATCTTCGACACCCAGATTCTCCCATATACACCTTTCAAGCCGGATTCGCTAGTCTCCATAATATTTTTTTGCACCTGTATATCCTCGGCATCAATGTTTTCCTCTTTTAAAGCTTCAACTTGAGCGGCTTTTACATCGTTATTGATCGTGGAAGTTAACAACGTAGAAGTCATCATGTAGCAGCAGTCTTTTGAATAAGCCTTGTGGCTTAGAGCATCGGCTACCATGTTAGCCTTTCCTAGATGATAAACGATCTCACAGTCATAATCCTTTATAAGTTCCATCGAGCGTCTTTGCCTCATGTTCAGCTATTTCTGGATGAAAATATAATTCAAACCATGTACAATTGACACTTAATTCCGTACAAATAGTGTCTCTATAACTTTAAAGCCAATGTGACAGCAGTCAACTCCAAATCGTGGGTTGAATACTCTTTCTCGTGTTGCTTAGGCTATCTTGAGGCGTATGCAATAACGTTTCCACGCTGCATTAGTACAGTGCCTAACCCCAATCTCGAAGCATCCGTATACACTACGAAGTCTTCATTACCCTCCGGTAAGGCAAGTATTGGAGCTTCGCTTAAAGTCTACTTCAAAACGTCAAAGGCCTCTCTTTGTTCGGCTTCCCATAAAAGTGGCGCATTTTTCATTGTCAATCCAGTTAATGGTACGGCAATCTTGGAGAAATTCTTAATAAACCTTCGATAATAACCCATCAATCCAAGAAACTTCTTATCTTTGTAGCAGAACGAGGCGGTTCCCAATTTCTTACAGATTCTACCTTTGTTGGATCTATAGAAATCCCAGCTCCAGAAATTACATGCCCCAAAAATTTTATCTGTTGCAACCGAAACTCACATTTTGAGAATTTGGCATACAACCTTTCCTTTCTTAACAGTTCCAACAACTCCCTTAAATGAATTGCATGCTCAGCTTTTGAGTTAGAATAGACCAGATATCATGAATAAATACAATAACCGATATGTCTAGCATCGGTCAGCACACTCTGTTCATAAGATCCATGAAAACAACCGGGGAATTGGTTAACCCGAAAGGCATAACCAAAAACTCGTAATGCCTATATCGAGTCCTGAATGCTGTCTTTGGTACGTCCTCATCTCGAACCTTCAACTGATGGTATCCCGACCGCAAGTCAATCTTAGAAAAGACACTTGCCCCATGCAATTGATCAATCAAATCATCTATTCTCGGCAGCGGATACTTGTTCTTAATAGTCAATTTGTTTAGCTCACGGTAATCGATGCACATTCTCCTTGTGCCACCCTTCTTTTTAACAAAAAGTACCAGGGCTCCCCATGGCGATGAACTTGGTCGAATGAAGCGCTTATCCAACAACTCTTGAAGTTGTTTCATCATCTCCTGCATTTCAGTAGGTGCGACGCAGTAAGGAGAATAAACTATCGGGGCAGCTCTAGGGATCAAATCAATGCGAAATTCCACTTGTCTTTCAGGTGGCACACCAGACAAGTCTTCCGGAAACACATCCAGGAACTCAGATACAATAGGCACATCGGCCATGGTTTTCTTCTCAGCCTTGGCTTCAATAGCATATGCCAAGTAAGCATCACAGCCCTTAGCAACCAGCTTTCGAGCTTTAACAATCGTCAATAAGCATAGATCCCCGCTTCTCCTGTCACCATATATGCAAATCTCTCGCCCCTCCAGAGTAGTTATCTTTATCATTCTCTTCTTACAAACTATATGGGCTTCATTTTTGATCAACCAATCCATCCTGATGATCACATCAAACTCGCTGAACTCTATCGGAATCAAATCAAGATTGAAGATTATATCTTCAATCACCAAAGTACAGTTACGATACACATGATCTACTTTGACTAAAGTATTACAAGCAGTTTCAATGTCTAGCACAGTAGATAACTTAGACAGAGGCATTGACAGTTGTTGTGCAACCCTAGTAGACACAGACGACCTATTAGCACCTGAATAAAACAGTACTCGTGCAGGCGTAGAGTTAACAATGGACATACCCATAACTACCTCCGGGTTTTCCTCAGCCTCCTCCGCGGTTATTTGAAAAGCACGATCCGGTGCCCTTTGTGGCTGGTTCCGGTGGTTGACTGAACCACCACTAGGTCCTCCCGAAGATCGAGTTGAAGATGGAGCAGCAGCGGATGGAGCTCCCTTTCTGCAGTTTCTACTATAATGCCTCCATACTCTGCACTTATGGAAGGCGTCAGCTTTCCATGGGAATTCGTTTTGGAAATGGACCAACTCCAACAACAGAAACAAGCGTGTCCATTTATGCACTTTCCAAAATGCTCCAGGTGGCATTTGTTACAATAATGCGGCTCCATGTTGATGGAATACGCACGATCCCGATTGGATGATCCAGAAGAACGACGGTATGACTGCTGAGGTGAATACTATGAAGAATGAGAAGAACCCAAGTAGCATCCCTCTCGTTCACGCTTTGGCAGTGACGGCTATGTAAAACTAGCAGAAACGGCGGCAGACCCAACCGTGTACCCAGAAATAATCAAAATTTGCTCGACATTCCTGGCAGCTTCCAATAAGCCAGCGAATATGGGGTAACGAACATTGCTCATAACTCTCTGGATTTCCAAGTGAAGACCAGCCTCAAACCTGGTCACTTTTCTTTCTTTAGTATCCACATGGTGAGGCGCAAACACGCTCAACCTTATGAACTCCACAGCATATTGGGACACAGTCGTAGTCCCCTGCATCAATGTCATAAACTTAGCTTCCAACCTTCGGCGCTCGTCAGCGGGGCAGTATTGCTGAATGAATATCTCGGTGAACATCTTGGTTAACTCAGCCCAAGTCATTACAGACACCTTTCCCAAGGTTAAAGCGTTAACCATGGAATTCCACCACATGACTGTATCTTTGGTGAACATAGCAGTAGCAAATCGGACCATGTCCTTCACAGCACAATCGCTGATTCAGAATGTCATTTCAGTGGTTGTTATCCATTCCAATGCGGCAACAACGTCTCCCATCCATTGAACTCCATGGCTCCATTTCCTTTGAAATTCTTAAATCGACAACCCTTAGGCTTATTAGATGACCCGGTGTTGTCATCTTGATTGTCATCATTGTTACCCTCTTTTTCCTTATTCTTCCTCTTGTCCTCCTTTCTCTTGGCTTCGGCCTCATCTCGAGCCCGAAACTGTTCTTGAATCATCTTGTTTTGTTTAGCCATCATGGCTAACATCATTTCCCTTATTTCTTGTGGTGTCATTCCTTCTCCAGACATATTCTGAAATTTAAAACATATAAGTTGTCTAGTATATATGTCAATTATATATAGACACCACCCATTGTCCCATATGAAAGTCAATTTCCTATAATTACTAGATCATAACCTATCTTAGTTCAGATCATTACTTAAAATCACTACATGTTATCACCTATGTTTGAGACCAACACAGACACTTGAATCTCAATCTACTACTCTGATACCATAGCCTGTGACACCCTTGCCACAATGACCACAATCACAACACCGAAGATTAATCTATACAAGTCATAATTAAACATTGATCTGTATACTTAGTACAATACAATAAATTAAAAATACATAATTAAAGTACATGTGTTGAACACCCTACGGTGCTACAAGGTTCGAATCTAAGTCTACATACTTAATAAATTATTACAACATCCCAAATAATACAATATTTGTCCCATATTTCAATTACCGATTGAGCAGGAGATAAACTTCCAAGACTTCGAAAGTTGACTTAACTAGAAGGTTCGGCAGCGGATTTTCCTTTTCCTGTATAAACGTGAGCAACTACGGGGTAAGCAAAGCTTAGTGAGTACAGAGATTATACATTCTAAAGATATTTATGCAGCACACAAGAGTAACACCGACGACACATGTCGTATACTCCCTTCATACACGAAGTACAGAAACGAGCCGCAGCTCCATCGTGCCATTTCACGGAAACACCCATTCAATTGAGGTGATATTTACCATCGGGGATGCTACACCTGCCCATCGGGACCTCAGAGGGATCAGCTCCAGGTCATATAGCCACGGTAGCATCGATTTACCAGTTATGGCTCGCAAGCCCATTAGATGATGGACAACAAGGAATACGGACATGCAACAAGCAACAAAGTTCATCAACACAAACACTAGTTAGTAGAATGCCAAACGAAGTGAATCAACATGCCTCAATGAACAACAACTAACAATAAATAAAAGTAGACATGTACAATCCTAAGTACTCACAATGGGTGCGTTATGTAACTTTCAATATATATTATTTCTTCTCGGGCTTTTAACTGGATTCACAAAGTACCCCACTTTGGGTTAATCAACAACACAAGGGACCTGTTTAGTCATTGTAGTAGAACATCAATGTCAATTATTGAGTAATTCTTAAAAACTTAATTTTATAATTTTTATAAATTTGATCCGAATTTCGGACCAAATCCGAATTTCGGATAGACCCGAAATTTGGATGGTCCGAGATCTCCCATCCTTAGAATTATTTGACTTTGCACCATTCATCTAAAATTCGGATGGTAGCTTGACCCGAATTTCGGATGCCTTGATATCCGAATTCGTGTCTTGAGTTATGATTATTCAAGTGTTGCCATCCGAAATTCATCAGATTTGAAACTCGGATGGATCCGAGTTGTGTTCATCAGACCCCCAATATTATACTTAATCATTTTTCTTATTTTCCAGATTTTAATCTGATCATTTTTGCACTTATCCAATAACTAAAACTATTAATACCAACTTAATATATACTCCTTTTTAACACTTTTAACATCAATTATAGCATATTTTGTATCATCCTTAAAGGTTGAATCAGAGGCTGAAATTTGATACATAGCTTCCCAAACACTCGATTCGAACATATCTACTTGAACTTATAACATGCAACAACATCCACAACCTAAATCTATAATTCAGTTTTATAAAAACCGAACTCTAAACCTTCAAAGTTCGTATATTTAAGTAAATCTTACCTCAAATCGTTGGTTGTAGTGGTTATAGTTCCCTCCTAGAAATCTTGATTCCACTTTTCAGCCTTTAATTGCAAGAATTCTTTGTTCTTGATTTATTGAAGGTGAGAGCCGTATACTTAGAGAGAGAAGGTGAGAGTTTTAGAGAGAGAGAGAGAGATGAACAAAAAGTGAACGGTCATCTCCCATTATATTTGTTATTTTCCTTATTTACACATTACAACCCTAATTTATCTTGTATTATTAAATAAAAATTTCCATCTTTATTTTCTTATTACTAACACTTGATTTTAACCATTTCAAATATTCGTGTCGGTTTCTTATTGTTATGTTTGCTCAAAAAACAACAAGGAGGATTTCTCCTCATTATTATCATTTTTAAATCTATGAAATGAAATTTATCAAGCCACGACAATCCATCAAACACTTTCAAGTTCATATTTATCATGCATAATCCAACATAATTTCATTAAATTCGAATCTTATGCTAATTAATCCTCAATTATGATAATTTAATTCTGAGGATATTACATTCATCATACCAAGTCACGACTGAGGAGAGAAAGATGCAGGGAGAGGTTTGAATCCCCGCCATCGACAACAAATGAGCGGTTTACAGTACAAAACGTACTTAGAGATTGTGGAAGTCGTTAGGATGATGGAGAGCGACTATCTTGAAATGGGTGGTCACGCTGGCAATACCCAAGCCGACCTGACAAGTCCCTCGCCACCAAAGAAATCCAGATTTAGCAGATTTTTCAGCCCAAGTAAATCATCATCCTAACTATCCCAAAGATTTAGCGCGCCTCAGAATACCAAGACATATGCAATTGAGTCTGAAACGCATCTGTGTAGGCGGTGCAACAAGTCTCATCCCGACAGATGTGACCCTAAGGATGCGACGTGCTATCTCTGCCGACAGATTGGGCATAGCAGTGAAGAGTGTCCCAAAATGGGGCATTGGTGTTCGAGATGTGGGAACCGAGGCCACTTTTCCCATTAATGTCAATTGAGGTCTCGATCAAGGAGTCAATCCACTTTTGTTGGATCTGCCATGAAAAGCACTGTTGCCACACCATCGGCCAGGACAAGGGCATTTCAAATAACGGCCGAACAAGCAAAAGAAACTCCGGATGTAGTTACTGCTACGTTTTTGCTAAATTCAATCCCAACACGTGTATTATTTGACTCCGGTGCTAGTAGATCTTTTGTTTCAACTTCATTTGCTCGTCGATTAGCTGAATCTCCATCTAAGCTTTCGGAAATACTTGATATTGGGATTACCAACAATAATTTTGTCATGGTTGATTCGGGTTACCGAAATTGTGTGCTCCTTGTATAAACAACGTGGTCTTTAACCTGGAACCAATTCCAATCTCCATAAAATAATTTGATGTGATCGTGGGAATTGTCTGGCTTGTGAATAATGAAACTTTGATCGTTTGCAACTGACGCATGATCCAAATTAAATCACCAGACGAGCATATACTTCAAATTAACGGTGACAGACGTAAAGGTATGCACTGTTTCATCTCGATAGAGAAATCTCGTTAACATTTGTATATGGGACACGAATCCTATCCGTGTTATATTGTTTCTGACTCTCCCTCTGAGTCTAAAAACATATTTGTCTTTGATGTTCCTATCGTCTGTGAATTCCCAAACATATTCCCTAATGATATCTCTGGAATCTTGCCTCAATGCCAAGTTGAATTTGGCATTGAGCTAATCCCGGGTGCTGTACCTATAGCCCGAGCTCCATATAGACTTGCACCTGCAGAAATGCAGGAAATGTTTGAATATTTGCAAAAATTACTGGAGAAAGGCTTCGTTCGACCAAGTTCATCTCTCTGGGGTGCACCGGTTCTGTTTGTGAAAAAGAAAGACAAAACCTTTCATATGTGCATTGATTACAGAGAGTTGAACAAAGTCACGATCAAGAACAACTGAAGGTGAAAGAAGAAGACGTCTATAAGACAGCGTTCTGAACAAGATACGGACATTACAAGTTCCTAGTAATGTCGTTTGGTCTTACAAGTGCACCTGTCGCGTTCATGAATCTCATGAACCGAGTGTGTAGACCGATGCTTAATAAATCAGAGAATTGCTTGAGTTTTTACGAAAAGGAACGACTCTACATGAAGTTCTCTAAATGTGAATTCTGGCTCAGACAGATAAATATACTTTATAGTCTTAAGCAATTCTCTAGCATTCCTTGTTTTGCTGAAACTTAAATTCTACTTTGACTGTTTCTAGATTCAATTCCTTGGTCATGTGAAATCTGGCGAAGGAATTTCTGTCGACGCAGTTAAAGTTGAGGCAGTCTAGATATGGGAAGCGTCTCGTAATGCTTTTGAGATTAGAATTATCCTTGGATTGGCTGGCTACTATCGCCGATTCATCAAGGACTTCTTAAAGATTGATGTTCCGCTGATGATGCTCACATGAAAGAACACCCCGTTCGTGTGTACAGATAAACAACAAGAATCATTTGAAATCTTGAAGAAAAAGCTGATACAAGAGCTAATCCTGGCTTTACCAGAAGGAAGTGATGAATTCGTTGTTTACAATGATGCTTCTAGTACTGGCTTGGGATGTGTTCTAACGCAAAGAGGAAAAGTCATTGCCTACGCTTCAAGGCAATTGAAAGATTATGAAAAGAGTGCGCCGACTCACGACTTTGAGTTAGCAGCAGTGACCTTTGCATTAATGATATGGTGTCATTACTTGTGCAGGACTAAGTGTCAGTTATACACTAATCACAAAAGTGTGAAGTACCTTTTTACTAAGAAAGATCTCAACATGAAGCAAAGACGATCCTTCGAACTCATCAAGGATTATGTTTGTGAGATTCTTTACCATCCCAGCAAGGCGAATGTAGTCGCGGATGTACTGAGTAGAGAATTTCATTCTGAAACATGTCGCTATAATCTGATTCCTACTGTCTTCTCTTCTGTGCTTATCGATGATATCTGTGCTGCCCAAACTGAAGCTTTGAAAGAAGAGAATCTGAATTCTGAAAATCTGAAAGGGCAAATGCAATTCTTGTCTGTGAACCCCTACATGACTTCAGTGTCTCATCGGAAATCAAATATGGGTTCTTAAATATGGTTCTTTTCATAATACTCTGTTATCGAAAGCCCATAAGTCTTACTACCTTGTTTATCCTGGTAGTTCAAAGATGTTCTTTGACTTGAAAACCGACTACTGGTGGCCAGGAATGAAGGGATATATCGGTTCTTACGTTGAAAGCTGCCGAGTATGTCAGATGGTCAACGCAGCACATCAAAAGCCTTTTGGAAATATGCAACCACTCCTTGTGTCTGAATGGAAGTGGGAGCATGCAACCATGGATTTCATTACGAAACCGACCATGATAAAAAGTTAACACGACTCCATCTGGGTAGTCGTTAACCGACTAACTAAGTCGGCACATTTTCTATCAATTTGGGAAAGCTATTCCTTAGATAGATTGGCACAACTCTACATTTCAGAATTAATTGCAAGGCATGGCGCGTCAAAATCTATCGGTGATGATTGTGACAGTCGTTTCACTTCGAACTTCTAAAAAGTGCTGCAAAACGGATTAGGTAG
Organism: Centrapalus pauciflorus; assembly: GCA_020465985.1. Classification (NCBI taxonomy): domain Eukaryota; kingdom Viridiplantae; phylum Streptophyta; class Magnoliopsida; order Asterales; family Asteraceae; genus Centrapalus; species Centrapalus pauciflorus. Next base: position 129,692 of record JAANYP010005658.1, read on the forward strand.
TCAGATTGCTATGAGTATAGCCTACCATTCTAATTCAGAGGGACAAAGTGAGCGGACTATCTTGACTCTTGAAGACATACTCCGTGTCTGCATTCTTGATCTAGGTGGTAACTAGGATGACCACTTGCCATTAGTGGAATTCGCTTACAATAACAGTTATCATTTTAGGATTAAGTTAGCGCCATTTGAGGCCCTCTATGGAAGGAAATGTAGAACTTCCACCTATTGGCGTGAGACAGGTGAGACACCGATTGCGGGTGCTGCACTACTCCAGCTGACACATGAAATAATTCAACTTCTCAGAAGAAACATACTGGAGGCCTAGAGCAGGCAGAAGTTGTATTATGACAACCATCATAAGTCAATTCATTTGGAAGCCAACAATTGGGTGATGTAAAAAGTATCCCCAATGAGAAATGTGGTGCAATTCATAAAGCCCAATAAATTAGCTCCGAGATTTATTGGCACATTCAAAATTGTTACGAAGATAGGAAACCAATCTTATTGTCTTCCACTGCCATCTGATTTTGCTGGAGTTACCCTGTATATCATGTCAGCCATCTCAATAAGAGCTTAGCTGATGAGTGAGAAGTCCAAATACCTCATATTGATCTGCAAATTGACGAGAAGCTTCGTGTTGTTGAAGAGCCAGAATGTATTCTAGACTCAAAGACGAAGAAGCTTCGAAACAAAGAAATATAGATGATGCTTGTTCAGTGGAAACACCACCGCTCAGACCTGGAAATTGAAAAATGTAATGCATTCCAATTATCCTAGTCTGTTTGAGCATAACTGACTTTCGGGGATGAAGTTAGGCATGATGGAGCCCATTCTGTAACATCTCAAATCTTGGCACAACCGAATTATAATGGTTAATGAATTTAATATGAATTATAGCAATGTAAAACACTTAAATGTTTGAATTATAGCGACATATTTAACCAAAATTTACGGCATTAGTAATAAAGTTGGTTATTTTACATAAATGTGGATTTAGCCGAACCACACCAATTATGTATTTATATTATGTAATAAGGAATGTGGTTGACCAAAATTAGCGAGAGTGAACGGATTAAGGAAATATAATTCACAAGAATTATCGAAATCAACAACATCGCACCGTTTAGGTAATTAGTTTAAAGTGGAGGTTTGAGGGTGTAAATCGTCAATCAACCGAACTTCTAATATTATAACACGTATATATGACTAAGCAATTCATTTCATCACCTTCCTTTGTTGCCTTCCTGTTTCAAGAAAACGATCATTTCGCACAGTAAACGTACGCTTCCATCTTTGATTTCTCACTCGTTTCTTGATGGAATTCAGTGATTTAAGTTGGGATTTGTCCATTAAGTGATTAGTTAAAAGAATCAAGAGTTTAGCCAAGGTATTATCCTTTAACCTGTCATTGTTGTGTTGTGTGTGTAACTTGCGGCTGTCGAGAAAACCCAAGCATGAACCGCATGTTTAAACTCAAAAATTTATCAACAATCCGTGTATAAAACCTCATCAAAACCACTTCCTTGCATTGTGTGACGTTTAATTCGACCATTGAAACATAGAAAAGGCTGAAGTGGTGACGCCAGAAAAGATCTTAGACTTGTATAATTGCTATTGTTGATGTCGCTGCATGTTCATGAACATCCAGGACTTAACAAGTCTCGGAAGTTGATGCAGGCCCAAGTATAAAGGATCGGGCCATTCTGTTTCTGGAGGCCCAAGATAGGGCCCGTAATAAAAGGGGCTAAACGGAAATGGCTCTAACTTTTGATTCGGGTCTCTGTTTGGGGCGTATCAGGTGTCCAGACGACCGTTGGCTCGAGCTCCACGCAATGTCAAAAAGATGAAGGCGGTTTGCCTAACTGTTTGTCACAAATTCGACCCGGAATTGGAGTTATGAGTTTTTTTATGAATTTTATCGGTTATTTGGGTTTTTATTTTCGGTTCCTGGGTCGACCCACTGGGTTTTTGACCCGTTTTTGGTTTCCTATTTCTATTTAAGTTGTGTTGAAGTTATGTATGAAATCAGATTATCAATTCAAGAAACTTATATATTTTTCGAAATTTCTGAGTTCAAAAATCGGTTGTTTGAAACCCAATTGTGTGGCATTCTACGGAATCAACATACTTTTGGTAGAGGTTAGTCTGGAATTCTTTGAATCAACAGACTAGTCTATTTTTCCATTTGCTACGGTGCATCAGAAGTGCATTCCTTGGGAGTGTGTGTCTCATACTTAACCTTAATGTGCCATTGATCCTCCTATTCCCCCTTTGTAATGTGATGCCACTACTGTGATGAGAGACATCCGAGACTTGTGAGTCTGGAAAGTAGGGAACAGAAGATAGCAGCCAAAGCCAAAAAGATCCGAGACTTGTTCCACCCTCAAGGAGATCCGAGATTTGGCACCTTTCATATAAACAACTCAGACTTAGGCTAGGAAGGGGGCTCCCTATAGGTCCGAGACTCAGCTTAGCCAAGGTGGGTGTGATCTGTGCAGATCCAAGACTCACAACAGATGAGTGACTCGGTGCTGCAATGCTTGATTTCAGCCCCAATTCTTGTCCCTAATAGACCTCCACGTTGCACCGAAATCCTTAGACATGAATAATGGAGTTTCCGATGAGTCCAGGGGCTCGGAGCTGCTACAATTTCGAAGGACAGACGGCCAATAAAAGCATGGATAGCAGCCCCAAAAGAGTCACATAAATCGTCCAAAGATGGCTTGGCCTTAGGCCAAAAGCCTCGTTTCGTAGCTCACTTGTTTTGGCCTCTGGCCACGACAATTATACCTTTCAATAATGCTTTATAACCATGTAGCGGGGCTATTATACAACCCCAAAATTGGGCAATAATGGCAGCGAGAACAGCAGCGCAAACAGACCCGAAAGCTCATGTCTATGCTTGACCTTTGGTTAAAAGTCCCTCGAACCCTCGGCCACTCCTTTCGGCCTTTGGCAAAAACATTTAGATCCTCTAATAAGGTATTATGGACAGGTATAATGCTGCTATAAGCCACCATATAAGGGCTGTAAAAGTAGCAAAAAGGAAGCTTTAAATTGACAACGATACATTGCCTTGCTTCGTAGCCTAAGTCCCTAAGTTGTGCCTTGAATTCCTTAGCCTTTGGCCTTGTTTATAGGGCCTGAAATGAGTCAATAATACAATGTGAAATGGACTAAAGATTGTGTTGATGATTAAAGGAAGCATATGAATAATCATGTATGCTTGTGATCTCAGATAAATAACCCTTAAGCCTTGAAATTATGCAAGTGGAACATGAGTTAAAACGAGCTACGGAATGATCATGTATGCTTAAACCAACCATAAGGAGTTAATATTACATATATGTGTGCTTGTGTGATCATTCATGAACTCCTGAATACTAGGAAACACATTAAATGCCATTAAAAGCTTAAGTAACTTGGAAACGCATAATTGAAATCTAAGATGACAAATAAACCTATATATTTATATACCTTGTATGTAACAAATGCCACGAAAGCACATAAATGATCATAATGATGGCATGATAAATAGATTATACCTCATTATAATCTAAACATGAAAGTGAGTCAAAGTCCCTAAAGACACAGAACAATCAGAAACTAAATAGCCAAGGTGAGTTATAGATTTACATGTTACACACATTGCCTTATTGCTGAGACATGTTTCTTTATCTTACGCCTTTAAATATTCTAAAGGTAGAATGTGAAGCTGTGCACACCATGGTAAGGTGTTGCCCTATGAATCTTGATAACAATTGTTATAAGATATTATTGATTGCCATTATTGACGCTGCTTTATTGTATTGCTATAATACATTTCCTTCTTTGACTCGAGCCCAATATTTCCCTGATTTAACCGCCTTGCACATGTTCAAATGAACTTGTGGTGTTAGCTATTTTGATGTCACCCTCGTAGCCTATACTAGTTCATGGTTGATCCACATACGTGTGAGCCTGGGTTGACATCATCCTTTTTCCATTATATTATGTCTCACAGTTTATGCAGGTGGCAGCTGTTGCTTTATTATCATACGTTGGCCCTTACAAGAAAATCTGCCCATATGCGATGCATGGTAACTGTAATATGTATAATCTCACCAAGCAAAAGCTTACCATTGTTGCATATATCTCTTTTTACACGTAAAAGTAAAGACAAGGGACCAAGTGAACAAGTATCTAAGTGACCAAGACCGGCAACTCGAAGAGACACCTGACTACTACTCGGACTACATTTCGGGTACTGATAGAAGATAGACATTGGGGGACAACTGGGTAGTCCATATTGTATTATAATGGCAGACAATGTGATGGACTAGAATGATGATGACTGTAAACTTTATATCCACCAGTAATAACTTTGTCTTAATCCTAACCTGTAATTATGATTCGCTTTTATTTAATGTTATCTTAGTTCTCTGATTAATACTGCATTACTCACTGGGACCTAATGGTAAGACACTAGATGTGAATTTAGGGTCTTACAAAGTGTGATGGAATTCCACTAGCAGGAGCTCCCTATATATAGAGGTCCCGTTTTCTAGGGTTTCAGACTTCAAAAGAGGCGTTAGGGTTTTGACGGCGCAAGGGTGTAGGCCAGCCCCCCGTGCATTGGGGGTTACGCCGGTCTGCGCTGGAACTGCTCTCTAGCTCTAAAAAGTTATGTTGTGGTAGCGTAGGGGAACGTAGCCCTACTCGCCGACGTACGCCTCTGGAGCTGATTTTTTTCAAGCTTCTTTAAATGACTTCCTGACCCTGAAAAACAAATATCGTGTAAAAGTATTGAAGTTACGAAGTCAAATTGCATATATATATATATATATATATATATATATATATATATATATATATATATATATATATATATATATATATATATAAGCCTTTAGAGTTACAGAAAACACGCAATAATACAGTCTCATCAAGTGATATATTTGTTCAGAATAGGGGGAAAGATCTTTATGTAAATGACTTCTTGAGTTGTAAATGTTGTTGTATTTATGCATGTATTCATCTCTGCAATTGTAATTTCATTGCATCTGCGTCTCTAAAGATTTTCGATGATGTTAATAGTTCTTATGATCATCATGAGGGGGTGAAAAGTTGAATTTCAGAGACAACTGCTGAATTGTGACAATTACAACAACTGTTGAAGATAACTGCAAAAGAGTTAAAGCCAAAAAATGATATATTGATTTGATTGATGAAAGGTGAGAATATTATCAAGTTCATGATTCAAGGGGGAGAGCTTGTACGTAACAGAAGAGAAGATCAGGTAAGAGGTATGAAGATCAGTGAGACAATGAAGAAGATTTATTATTTAAAGACTCAGAGATTAGAGAAGAAGAAAATAGAAAATATATGAAGATTTTCATTTTGTTTTGTTCTTTTGTAAAGTATTTGCATTGGACTTCAGTAGTAAATTGTTTTTCATCTCTAAGGGGGAGATTGTTATGTATAGAAATATAGAGATGAATATCAATATAATAAAAGTGCAACGACTTAAATTGTAAATAGATTAGAGTTTAGAAACGTAGTATATAATGGATTTTCTAAGAGGAATTTAGAATGCTTTTGTAAGAACTCTCAATACAAGTGTCTGTGTGTGTGTGTGTGTGTGTGTGTGTGTGTGTATTCAAAGGGTAATTGAGAGTTAATCATTCAATACAAGCAAGATTAAATTTTAAATGGTTTAATTCACCTAGATCTTGAATTCACATATGCCTTGAATATCGAAGTATATGAATGAATCTCGAAGGCTTAAAGATGAATCTCGTAGCCTTAAGACTGAATTTCAAATATTGAATGTTGAATCTTGAACTATGAAGGTTGAATCTCGAAGTATGAAGGCTGAATCTCGAATTATAAAGACTTAAATATCGGAATACACATCAAAAAGGCTCATCGTATAACAAAGGTTATGAAGATCAAGATCTTACCTATGATCGATTTCGGAATGCACATCAACAAGCTTCAAAAGAGAAGTATTACATTTTCTAATTTCTCCTTCCGAAATGAGATTACTATATTGGAACGTGCACAACTCAAAAAGGAGTATGAAAATGAAAGTTAGTTTGTTATTTTTTAATGATATGTATAGTAAATCAAAGTCGACATCACTAATGACCATTTACTCTCCCAAGGTCTTTGTTCCTCTTTAAAGTTTGTTTGTTCTTCGGAATATAATATTTTATTAAATGAATATGTTATTATATGAAAAGTAATCGTCGTCGCTGCTTTGCGCGGGTATACTACAAGTGTTATGTATATATATAAATTTAACAAATTAGTATCAACAAAAACCTATGTATGTAACTATTAACTTATTACATTAATGAATATTGTGTATATTAAAGCTTATGAATGCAATGAACCAAATAAAGCTTGTATATATAAAAGCATGATGCGATGAATCTAATTAATCTTGTGTATATTAGAGATTATGAATGAAATAATTCTACTAAAAATTTATTTTTATTTATTCAAAGCTTGTATATATAAAAATTTATTATGTATAAAACCTTATTTTGAATGGTTCTCACCGGTGCTTAATTATAAATGGTGCTCAAATGATCACTAGCCTATATATATATATATATATATATATATATATATATATATATATATATATATATATATATATATATATATATATATATATATATATATATATATCTGTGTGTGTGTGTGTGTGTAGAATCGGGTTCATCAGCGTACCTATTAGATTCCAGCGTACCCTATTGTGAATGACAATTCACATATATTTTTTATGCATAGACATGTATAAGACAACATGTAACACCCTCCCTTTACACATAAAAGTCACGTCAATATAATATCATAAGTGGCATTATCGCAATAACTCTATAATATGCATGTCAGGGAATTACCCAAATCACTATTAATTAAAACTTTAAGACAATCAGTTAACAGTGTAATTACAACGTATCACAGATAACGGAGTCTCGTACAACTAACGTAACACTGTGGCGATCTGATATATACACATAATGAGCAGAGAAAACTGATTAGCAATCTCAAAAGCTAATATCATCATACAGTAATGAACACACAGATTTCGATCAAATCTAGCATCTATTTTGCTGCTGCGACTGCTGCTGTTCACCCTTCTGATTTCCGAAACACGTTAGACTCGAATACGTAAGCTGGTAAGCTCACGAGTACGCGATGATTAGACTCTGCAGAAATAAACACATAACACAACACATAGCACATATAAAAGCATGTATCTAAACACAAGTACTCAATAACGCCTCATAATCTCTGATGTAGTCTCGTAGCTCAACACACAACTCAACTCAATGTGGACGTCATTCCCCGGCTAACAGTCTGCACACAACAGTGGTTAGTTACTTAATAAGCATAGGAGCAACCTGACAATAACTCTTCCATATATACGGTCTCATACTTCATGACTGGTTAGGGACTCTGTACACATAACAGATCGTTCTGCTCGACCCTATACACATACGGTATCATACTTCCATATATACGGTCCATATATACAATTTAACTCACTGAATCATTCTGAACTCTATCATCGCCCAACTTGCTGTCTGCTCGACCCTTTACACATAACGGATCCCAAAACATTAATTTAAACCCAACGAATACTCGTATCAGACTCACACACTAACCCTATAACCAAACCAAGGGCAAAAAGTAACCCTAAATGGGCCTCAAAGCCTAAAACCAAAGCTTAATCAAATACTCGGATCGCGGCCCGCACTTCCGCTCATTGCGGCCGCGCTTAGGGTCACAGTGGCACTCAGGTCAGCGCGGTCACGCTCGTAATCTCAGCCATGCTCCTCATCGCTTCCCATAGTCACCTTCGCCGCCCTATGTTCATCGTGGCCGCGCTCAAGGGATCGTGACTGCGATCATGGACGACAGGTTATGCTATGTTCTGTTTCCATGGCTGTCCAGAGGCAATCCTCCCCCATAACTCGATTTCCAGCCATACAAAATTCAACAAGCTTATATATAACTAAACCCTACAGGCTTAGTAGCCAACTCCACATTTTCAGTAATTCAAATACAACAAAACCTTGTCAGTTCAAGCTTTCTTACTTTTTTCCTTTCAAGAACGGAAAGATGATGATGAGTCCCAACTCTAGCATCTGATCTTTGCCTATTTTTCTTCTGATTTCCATCCCTCACACACACTTTTGTTTGAAGCCAAAGGAAGGAAGGAGAGGGATTTCAAAACAGGTCACATATATATGCTTTCTATTATAGGAAGATTCCGGACCCAATAATTTGAACCCAATACCGTATTTCCAATATTAATGTCAATTTAATCCATTTAATCTCATGGTCGCATAATTATTACTAATCCACTAAACTAATAACACTGTGCCCCGTATGACTCAATCCCTACACGTACAACCCACTAATCAGGACTCTATTAGACCAACGTAATATTATTAAGTTAAATGATGTTATCAAAATAAATCGACGTACCAGTTCAAATTTCGGGATGTTACACAACATTATAAGACATTTAATCAAAAGGTTCAACGTAATACATATTGTGAACAGTAAAATATCATGTGAATGGTGTGAATGATCATTCACTTGGATGACCATTTATATAAATGTGCATTGAACATGAACAAAATATTTTAGGACACAGAAATTGTGAATGTATGTGAAATTCATATATCATGTGTATAATATTAATTTAAACATGGTTATGAGAAAAAAAAATTAAAACAGTTTTTTAATGTTGGTTCCTTCAGGTGCACTTGATTTCGAGAGGTATTTTTTTCAAGCTGACTATATATATATATATATATATATATATATATATATATATATATATATATATATATGGAGGTTTAATGGAGAACCTCCATGCATCGAAGAATATCGAACAACCTCCATGCACCCCCATAAATGCATCACAATTCTTGTGTGATACACACACACACACACACACACACACATATAGATTTGGGTACAAATGAACGATCACACATTCACCCCTTTTTTTATTAATTATATTTTGCCTTAATTGCAAAATACCCCGTTCAACTTTTAATTGATTTTCATTCGGTATTCAACTTTAAATATCCATACTCTGGATTTTATTTTCATCTTACCAATAATGGTTCCTTATTGTTATGCTTGCTCGAAAAACAACAATGATGATTTCTCATCATTATTTATCATATTTAAATTTATGAACAGAATTGACTTAATCGCAATATTAATCCATTAATACATCAATTGGGTTTTTGATTGTTCATTACATGTAAGTTAAATTAGGGATGTTACAGCATGCGCTCCACCATGCTTATACTTCGTTCGCGAAGTCATGCTTCACTTAACAAACTTGGGTAGTTGGTCTTCATATCTTCTTCAGACTCCCAAGTGTGGTTAGCTCCCCTGTGATGCTTCCACTTTACCAACACCATCTTGATGTCCTTGTTTTGGAGCTTCTTCATCTTAGTCTCCAATATGCACTCTGGCTCATCAACAAATCTTAGTCGTTCATCTACTTGTATCTCCGAATAATCTGTCCACGGTTCCCTCTCGGGCACTAGACTTTTCCTTAGGTAACCCACATGAAAGACTAGGTGAACTCCCGATAGTTCCTCTGGCAAGTACATATGAAAGGACTGATTCCCAACTTTCTTAATTATACGAAAGGGTCTGACAGATAGAGGAGATAGCTTCCCTCGCTTCACAAATCTGGTGACTCCTTTCATTGGGGATACCTTTAAGTACACCCAATTACCTTTTTGAAATTCAATTACTTTGTGACGGCGATCATGATATTTCATTTGTCAATCTTGCGCCTTTTTAATATATTGCCTGATTAGTTATATCTTTTCGTTGGTTTCTTGTAGTAGAGCCGGCCTAGAAATAGGGGTTTCCCATATTTCTCTCCAGAAAGTTGGAGTCCTACACTTTCTTCCATACAAGAATTCGAACGATGCTATCTTGATTGTTGAATGGTAACTGTTGTTGTATGAGAACTCAGCTAAAGGAAGATGATCATCCTAGTTACCTCCCAGATCCATGATACATGCCCTTAACATATCTTCCAAGCTCAAATTGTCCTTTCAATTTGTCCATCAGATTGGGGGCTATAAGCACAACTTATAGCAATACGAATACCAGGACCATCTTGTAATGCTGCCCAGAATTTAGACGTAAATCTACTGTCTCTGTCAGAAATAAAAGACTTGGGCATACCATGCCTTGTCACGATATCATTCATATAGATTTGTGCGAAACGTTCCAAAGAGTAAGTCTATTTGATGGGTATAAAGTGTGCAGATTTGGTTAGGCGATCAACAATGACCCAGATGGAATCATGTTACCGACGAGTCTTGGGTAGCTTGGTAATGAAGTCCATGGTAATATGGTCCTACTTCCATTCTGGAATAGGAAGATTTTGCATACTACCATAGGGTTGTTGAGGCTCGGCTTTGACTAATCTGCAAGTTTTGCACTTCTCTACATATCGCCCAACATCTCTTATCAACCCCGGCCACCAGAAATCGGCCTTCAAATCATTGTACATTTTTGTGCTTCCAGGGTGAATTGAGAACATTGATTGATGAGCTTCTTCTAGGATTTCTTCGCGTATATCTCTGAACTTAGGAACCCATATTCTTCCATACACACCCTTCAACCCAGTTCCATCATCTTGCATTAGCGGTACCTAAATTTTGACATTTTCATTTTCTAACATTCTCCTTCTTTAGCGCTTGGAATTGAGTAGCCCTTACATTATCAATTATGGTCGAAGTCAGCATTGTAGAGGTTAAAGCATAGCGATAAGCTTTGCAGTAAGCCTTTCTACTTAGCGCATCAGCAACTACGTTGGCTTTTCCCGGATGGTATAGGATTTCACAATTGTAATCCTTAATTAGTTCCATGGACCTGTGTTGCCTCGTAATCAAAACCTTCTTATTGAATATATACTTCAATCTTTTATGTTCAGTGTACAGCTGAAATTTGGTCCCATACAGATATATGTCCAGAGTTTCACAGCAAATGTCATGGCAGTTAACTCCAAGTCGTGAGTGGAGTAGTCTTTCTCATGTGGCTTGTAACAGCCCGTAATTTATTAAATACAAATTACAGCAACAGACTTTGGATAATAAAGCAATTTTATCCAAATATTAGAAATTAACTGAAAACATGAATCTTACATAGTTAATTATACTAAGTTATAATTATTTATGAAAAGTTGCCCAAAATTAGCTGAAATAAAATTAATAATTAAAATTCAGCTAAATGACAAATTAAAGACTGAAAGTGACGAAACGGATTAAAATGAATAAAAATGTGACTAAAAGACAAATATGCAAATCGGATTGTTGGGAAATAAAGTTGGTCAATTCCGGATAATTCAGTAGAAAATCTGATTTTTCCCTATTTCCCTATAAATAGGGTATTCCTCCTCATTTCTTAAGTTTGGAATCTAGAAACTCTCTCCTTCTCTCTCTAAGATTTCACTTCTCTCTAGAATTTCTCCTAAACGAACCGTCGGATTCTCGTGATTTATACGTCAACGGATAGAGATCGTCAAACTCTACAATATTCTGTCATCGCATGTTTGTTTTGGTCCCGATTTGAGGTAAGATCGACCTATTTCTGTCTTTTGGTTCGGTTTTGAAAGAGCAATTTCGAGTTTGCTCATATTCCCTCTTTTTGAAGCTGATTTGCCCCCGTTTAGGACCTGTTTTTGCTTGGAAATCATCCATAGTCGAAGGTTATAGCTTGGACGAAGGTTAGTAACCATTTCTCTATCATTTATGTTCATATTTAGTTGTTAAAACCTGGAAAAAACGATGAACTAGAAGAACAAACTCGAGAGATCCATGAACAGACTCGAATTGTATGGTTTCGAATCTATGAATTCGAATCTGTTTCTCCCCCCCCCCCTAGACTCGAGATCTGCTTCGATTCTATGTGTATATTTCGAGTTTATGTCCCTTGTTCGAGTCTGTGCTTGCCTTAGAATCTATTAGTTTCGAATCTAATTCCTAGAATCGAAATTGGTTGCTTCGAATCTGTGTGGGCTTTCGAGTCTATGCATAGTTCGAACCTAATCTCCATTGTGTGTGTCTCGAATCTATCCATTAGATTCGAAGGGGTCCCATTTCGAATCTGACCATCCATATATGAACTTATCTTGCTCGAATCTATTCCCTTTTATTTGAATTTGATCATGTTTCTAGCCAAAGATTAATTCCTAAATCAGATTAAGTTATTAAACAACCTATTGTAATCAAAAGTATAATATGATTATGATAAAACTCACAAATTCAAGTTGCACATCTATTTAATGCACAAATGAATTAATAGACATTGAATGAACTCTTAGAAATCGTATGTCATGATGCACCTAGCTAGTAATATGATTGGCTTTATTTCAAGGCCACACATATGTAATTAGATGAATCGTATTAATCTGATAAGAATAGACTCACCTTGGGACGATAGGAACTACCTCAGACTCGACAGCCAGAATTGACAATAACCTGAATATGTAACTAGGGTTATATAGATTATGACACAGACTTGACATTAATATGCCAGACTTGAAACTGGAATGCAGGAACCCGTCGATTTGACAGAGTAAACTGAACCGCTTAATTCGTTAAGCATTATCTGACTACGGACCACTGTGAGTGACAGATTTCATTAATTACTTGCATATATTTCGATACTTATTGGTGAATGTATTGACTGTATGGAAACTTCCGATTGTTGCTGCATGTTTCTTTAATACTATATTGTATCATAGAAACGTACTTTGACATTACTGAAGCTAGACACTTGAATTGCCTTGATTGCATGTTCACTTTTACATTTATGTAAATACGTATCATGCTTACTGCTTACTTGACTGTTTATATACTTGCCGCTGCATACTGCATTATCCGACAGGACCGAATGTGAGATCTCCATTCACAGGAGGGAATTCTGCAGATTCCTTTCCTATTTGACTTGTTTCCATACATTTCCCGTAGGGCTTCGGCCTTACACAGGGGAATACAAACTGGGTTGTCTCCCAACCTTTTTGCCGTCTCTGACGTACTTGCCGACAGGAACTGATAGTATGTTATATGTGTGTGGTAACTAATGGAACTCTGTTAACTCACTAAGCTATGTTAGCTTACTCTGTCATGACAACTCTTTTACAGGAAAAGCTGATAAAGGCAAGACCATAGCAGGTAGTTCGTCCCAGGCTAAGTGATTCTGGACATTTGATAAATAGCAGACTTTTGGACTATGCTGATGCCTATTTTGGAAAGATGATGCTGTCTCGGGTAGCTTGTTCAGTCTTCCGCACTCTGATTGAAGATTTAGAAGCTAGTTAGACCACCATTTGATTTTAATATATTTTTGTAATTAAGTATTCAGGCAGATGGACCTGTGGTATCAAACAATTAGTAATATTTATTACTTAATGAAATGAAATATTATGACGTGTACTGTTTGTGGAAACTTGGATGTTACAAAGTTGGTATCAGAGCAGCGGTTTAATCATCGGATTGGCCACCCGATACTTAAACTACTGGTATGATATGGACTATGTGACTCTGAATTCCCGAACAAGTCACCGAGGCCTAGGGTAACTTAATTAGTAAAGGACTACCCACACAACTTGACCTAAGATAGGCAAATGATGACTGATAGGATGGGGGAGGGATTGACTGACTTGACTTTGACTTGACTTTGTGAGCCTGACTAACTGCCTTCATATCTATGAATTTAGATATGATTATCTGACGTAGGTATTATGACTCGAAATGTGCTTAAATTATATCAGGAAATAATAGTTATTTCCTTTATATTTTCAGCCAATGGCTGATATGAATCCAAATGTTGCTGGTACCTTGACTGTTGGTAAAGCTGCTGATGCTGCAGCTGATCAACACAAAGAATCTGTTCATGTAGAGGATTTAGGCACTGACCCTGAAAATACGGCTAATGACTCAAGCAGTACTGATACGCCTGTGCCTCCCCAGCAGGCTCAATTATTTGATCTCATTCACAAGCTGAATGAGGAAAATCGTAGGCAAATACAGCTTATGATGGATAGGAATCGACTGCAGACTGATATGTCGGTTGAGGACCGATTTAAGGAAATTAAGGACTTGCTGACTAAGGGTAAAGCGGTTGTGCAAACTGACGAAGAAATCCAGCGTGAAATTGACTTTAGGCGCCGTGAAGAAGAACTTAGGTTGCGAGAACTTAGGTTACGGGAGTTAGAATTGAAGTATAGGGAAGAAATGTTAGCAAAGCCCAAGAAGAATCGAAAAAGGAAACGTAGGCATGAGCCCTCTGAGGGACGACAAAGGGATCTTTTTGTGAATTCTGGCAAACCGAGAAGTGATATGGAAGTAGTTGAAGTTGCTAAGGTAGGAGAACTTGAAATCTATCCGGAGCGAGCGACTCTTTTTATTGCCAAGTCTAGCAAGAAAGAAAAATCTGAGAAATCGGAAAAGGAGAGTGAAAGTTTAAGGCAGGGAGATAAGCAGTCTTTTAAGAAGGCTAAATCTTATGCTGTGACCGCTACGCCAAAGCCTACTTGTCCTCGCTGCAAGCAGATTCATGAAGGAAAGTGTGATCCTGCGTTCGTTAAGTGCTATTGCTGTAGGCAGAATGGTCATGATAGGTCAGAATGTCCCAGGCGCAGTGAGGCTTGCCGAAACTGTATTACGTTGGGGCACCATGCTAGAGACTGTACCCGACCCCGATTTGTTCCTCCGCCTGCATTTTCACCCCGGCAATTATTCAAGGGTTCATCTGCTCCGAGGAATCAGCCAAGATCTTTCCAGATGACAGCCGAAGAGGCAAAAGAGACTGCGGCTGACGTCGTCACGGGTACATTTCTTGTTAATGATATGCCTGCTTTAATCCTATTTGACTCTGGCTCTAATCTGTCATATGTGTCTGAAAAGTTTGCTAAACAGTTTGATTTTGCCCCTGTAATGTTACCTGCACCCTTAGACATAGAAACTGCTAGCTCGAATTATGTGACTGTGAATAGAGTCTTTCGTTCCTGTAAGCTAGTGATTGATGACCTCTCCTCGGACGTTGACCTGATACCGATGTGGATTAGAGAATTCGATATTATTATAGGAATGGACAGGCTCATGGCGAGCAATGCTGAAATCCTTTGTGCCAAAGGATAATTAGAATTAGAACCCCCGAAGGAAATGAACGTTATGTTTATGACGATAGAAAACTCGAGATTTAGGTCTCATTTCTGTAATGAAAGCCCGAAAGTACCTAATCAAAGATTGATCTTTGATCTGGATATCATCAACTTAAGATATTTGAGTCTGACGTACCGAAGACTGCATTTCGTGTCGTTACGGCCATTTTGAGTTTCTAACAATACCGTTCGGTCTCACCAATGCCCCGGCCGCAATTATGGACCTTATGAATAGAGTATGTAGGCCAATGCTGGACAAATCAGTGATAGTCTTTATTGATGACATTTTGACTTACTCTAAGTCTGAACCTGACCGTGCGAAGCTCTTTCGAGAATTGCTAGAATTGCTACGAAATGAGCGACTCTACGCAAAATTCTCCAAATATGAGATCCTTTACCATCCAGGTATAGCAAACATTGTAGCAGATGCCCTAAGCCGCAAAACCGGACAAGACCATCATACCCGATGTTATGCTATGACTTCTGTTGTTTTGGAGTCTGCCTTGCCTGAGTCGATTATTGTCGCTCAAACCGAAGCCATTCGGGATGAGAATTTGAAATCTGAACGTATGGTTACTTATGTGACCAGGCTGACCCTTGATAATCGTGGTCTTAGACGGTTCATGAATAGAATATGGGTCCCTAGATTAGGAGAAATTCGTGATCAAATTCTGTCGGAGGCTTATATGTCAAAATTTTCGGTACATCCTGGTTCTACTAAAATGTACCAAGATTTGAAAACGGAATATTGGTGGCCTGGAATGAAGAAGGACGTAGGACGATATGTAGAAAATTGCATGACATGTTTTCAAGTCAAATCGGAACATCAGAAGCCGTATGGGGAACTACAACCATTGCCAGTCCCAGAATGGAAGTGGGACCACATAACCATGGACTTTGTGACGAAGCTGCCCAGGACTAAGCGGAATCATGACTCTATATGGGTAATAGTGGATCGACTTACTAAGTCAGCCCATTTCCTACCCATACGTGAAGATGAACGCCTCGAAAAGTTAGCTGAATTGTACGTAAAGGAAATCGTGACTAGACATGGTGTGCCATTGTCTATAGTATCGGACCGTGACAGCAGATTTACTTCTCGTTTTTGGAAGGCTTTTCAGAATGGATTAGGAACTGAATTTAAGATGAGCACCGCTTATCATCCTGAAACGGACGGGCAAAGTGAGAGAACGATTTTGACCTTAGAAGATATGTTACGCGCCTGTGTGATTGATCTCGGTGGAAAGACGTCGATGCCGAACTCCAACCTGTTGGAGGGAAACAGGTGAACGCCCGATCTCAGGACCAGCCATTTTGCAAGAAGCCCATGATCAGCTACAATTGATTCGACAGCGGATACAGACTTCTCAAGACAGACAAAAGAAATATCATGATCAAAGACGTAAGCCATTTGTGTTCGAGGTGGGTGATAAAGTGTTGTTGAAGGTCTCGCCAAGAAAAGGGATAGTGAGGTTTGGCAAACGGGGGAAGTTGAGCCCTCGATTTGTGGGTCCTTTTGAAATTCTCGAGCGTGTAGGATTGCAAGCCTACAGATTAAAGCTGCCTACCGAAATGACTGGGATTCATGATGTATTTCATGTGAGTAATCTTCGAAAGTGTTTAGCTGACGCTGAAGCTGTGATTCCTTGGAAAGACGTGCAAATTGATGAGCAGTTGCGATACGAAGAAGAGCCCGAGCGTATAATCGATCATAAGGTTTCGAAATTGCGCAGCAAGGAAATTCCAATGGTGTTAGTCCAATGGAAATACCATAAGGGATCTGCGCAAACTTGGGAACGAGAAGACGAGATTAGGCAGAAGTGTCCGAAGTTATTTCTGTCTTAGTCGATTCCGAGGACGGAATCAATTTAACGGGGGAAGATTGTAACAGCCCGTAATTTATTAAATACAAATTACAGCAACAGACTTTGGATAATAAAGCAATTTTATCCAAATATTAGAAATTAACTGAAAACATGAATCTTAAATAGTTAATTATACTAAGTTATAATTATTTATGAAAAGTTGCCCAAAATTAGCTGAAATAAAATTAATAATTAAAATTCAGCTAAATGACAAATTAAAGACTGAAAGTGACGAAACGGATTAAAATGAATAAAAATGTGACTAAAAGACAAATATGAAAATCGGATTGTTGGGAAATAAAGTTGGTCAATTCCGGATAATTCAGTAGAAAATCTGATTTTTTCCTATTTCCCTATAAATAGGGTATTCCTCCTCATTTCTTAAGTTTGGAATCTAGAAACACTCTCCTTCTCTCTCTAAGATTTCACTTCTCTCTAGAATTTCTCCTAAACGAACCGTCGGATTCTCGTGATTTATACGTCAACGGATAGAGATCGTCAAACTCTACAATATTCTGTCATCGCATGTTTGTTTTGGTCCCGATTTGAGGTAAGATCGACCTATTTCTGTCTTTTGGTTCGGTTTTGAAAGAGCAATTTCGAGTTTGCTCATATTCCCTCTTTTTGAAGCTGATTTGCCCCCGTTTAGGACCTGTTTTTGCTTGGAAATCATCCATAGTCGAAGGTTATAGCTTGGACGAAGGTTAGTAACCATTTCTCTATCATTTATGTTCATATTTAGTTGTTAAAACCTGGAAAAAACGATGAACTAGAAGAACAAACTCGAGAGATCCATGAACAGACTCGAATTGTATGGTTTCGAATCTATGAATTCGAATCTGTTTCTCCCCCCCCTAGACTCGAGATCTGCTTCGATTCTATGTGTATATTTCGAGTTTATGTCCCTTGTTCGAGTCTGTGCTTGCCTTAGAATCTATTAGTTTCGAATCTAATTCCTAGAATCGAAATTGGTTGCTTCGAATCTGTGTGGGCTTTCGAGTCTATGCATAGTTCGAACCTAATCTCCATTGTGTGTGTCTCGAATCTATCCATTAGATTCGAAGGGGTCCCATTTCGAATCTGACCATCCATATATGAACTTTTCTTGCTCGAATCTATTCCCTTTTATTCGAATTTGATCATGTTTCTAGCCAAAGATTAATTCCTAAATCAGATTAAGTTATTAAACAACCTATTGTAATCAAAAGTATAATATGATTATGATAAAACTCACAAATTCAAGTTGCACATCTATTTAATGCACAAATGAATTAATAGACATTGAATGAACTCTTAGAAATCGTATGTCATGATGCACCTAGCTAGTAATATGATTGGCTTTATTTCAAGGCCACACATATGTAATTAGATGAATCGTATTAATCTGATAAGAATAGACTCACCTTGGGACGATAGGAACTACCTCAGACTCGACAGCCAGAATTGACATTAACCTGAATATGTAACTAGGGTTATATAGATTATGTCACAGACTTGACATTAACATGCCAGACTTGAAACTGGAATGCAGGACCCCGTCGATTTGACAGAGTAAACTGAACCGCTTAATTCGTTAAGCATTATCTGACTACGGACCACTGTGAGTGACAGATTTCATTAATTACTTGCATATATTTCGATACTTATTGGTGAATGTATTGACTGTATGGAAACTTCCGATTATTGCTGCATGTTTCTTTAATACTATATTGTATCACAGAAACGTACTTTTGACATTACTGAAGTTAGACACTTGAATTGCCTTGATTGCATGTTCACTTTTACATTTATGTAAATACGTATCATGCTTACTGCTTACTTGACTGTTTATATACTTGCCGCTGCATACTGCATTATCCGACAGGACCGAATGCGAGATCTCCATTCACAGGAGGGAATTCTGCAGATTCCTTTCCTATTTGACTTGTTTCCATACATTTCCCGTAGGGCTTCGGCCTTACACAGGGGAATACTAACTGGGTTGTCTCCCAACCTTATTGCCGTCTTTGACGTATTGCCGACAGGAACTGATAGTATGTTATATGTGTGTGGTAACTAATGGAACTCTGTTAACTCACTAAGCTATGTTAGCTTACTCTGTCATGACAACTCTTTTACAGGAAAAGCTGATAAAGGCAAGACCATAGCAGGTAGTTCGTCCCAGGCTAAGTGATTCTGGACATTTGATAAATAGCAGACTTTTGGACTATGCTGATGCCTATTTTGGAAAGATGATGCTGTCTCGGGTAGCTTGTTCAGTCTTCCGCACTCTGATTGAAGATTTAGAAGCTAGTTAGACCACCATTTGATTTTAATATATTTTTGTAATTAAGTATTCAGGCAGATGGACCTGTGGTATCAAACAATTAGTAATATTTATTACTTAATGAAATAAAATATTATGACGTGTACTGTTTGTGGAAACTTGGATGTTACACCCTAGGCCTCGGTGACTTGTTCGGGAATTCAGAGTCACATAGTCCATACCATACCAGTAGTTTAAGTATCGGGTGGCCAATCCGATGATTAAACTGCTGCTCTGATACCAACTTTGTAACATCCAAGTTTCCACAAACAGTACACGTCATAATATTTCATTTCATTAAGTAATAAATACTACTAATTGTTAGATACCACAGGTCCATCAGCATGAATACTTAATTACAACAATATATAAAATCAAATGGTGGTCTAACTAGCTTCTAAATCTTCAATCAGAGTGCGGAAGACTGAACAAGCTACCCGAGACCGCATCATCTTTTCAAAAAGGCGTCAACAAAAGTCCAAAAGTCTGCTATTCATCAATGTCCAGATTCACTTAGCCTGGGACGGACTACCTGCTATGGTCTTGCCCTTATCAGCTTTTCCTGAAAAAGAGTTGACATGACAGTGTAAGCTAACAATGCTTAGTGAGTTAACAGAGTTCCATTAGTTACCACACACATGCCATACTATCAGCTCCTGCCGGCAAGTCACTACGTCCTGAGACAGCAAAAAGGTTGGGAGACAACCCAGTTTGTATTCCCCTATGTAAGGCCGAAGCCCTACGGGAAGTGTATGGAAACAGGTCATATAGGAAAGGAATCTGCAGAATTCCCTCCCGTGAATGGAGATCTCACATTCGGTCCTATCGGATGATGCAGTATGCATCGGCAATTATATAAACAGTCAAGTAAGCAGTAAGCTGGATAAGTATATACATAAAATGTAAAAGTGAACATGCATTCAAGGCAATTCAAGTGTCTAGCTTCAGTAATGTCAAAAGTACGCTTCTATGATACAATAAAGTATTAAAGAAAACATGCAGCAACAAACGGAAGTTTCCATACAGTCGATGACATTCACCAATAAGTATCGAAACATATGCATGTAATTAATGAAATCTGTCACTCACTGTAGTCCGTAGTCAGATAATGCTTAACGAATTAAGCTGATCAGTTTACTCTGTCAAATCGGCGGTTTCCTGCATTTCAGTTTCAAGTCTGGCATTTCAGTTTCAAGTCTGTGACATAATCTATATAACCCTAGTTACATAATTAGGTTATTGTCAATTCTGGTTATCGAGTCTGAGGTAGTTCCTATCGTCCCAAGGTGAGTCTATTCTTATCAGATTAATACGATTCACCTAATTACAGATGTGTGGCCTTGAAACAAAGCCAATCGTATTACTTAGCAAGTTGAACAGGTCATACACATTCTAGGGGTTCGTACAGAGTCTGTTAATTCATTTGTGCATAAAATAGATATGCAACTTGAACTTGTGATTTTTATCATAATCAAAAGATACTTTCATTTACAATAGGTTGTTTAATAACTTAATCTGATTTAAGAATTAATCTTAGGCTTGGAACAAAAACCAAATTTGAATTGATACAGATTCGAACAACATTAGATTCAAATAGGATTAGATTCGAATAGCATTAGATTCGAAATAGGATTAGATTCAAATAGCATTCTCGAATCTAGGGGTTAGATTCGAAATCAACAGATTCTAAACTAGGGAAGATAGATTCGAAGGCAGCTAATTCGAGTCTAAGGGATTAGATTCGAAAACATACATCTTCGAGTCTAATGGATTAGATTCGAAACATATACCCTTCGAGTCTAGGAGATAGAATCGAAATCATCACCCTTTCGAGTCTATACATGAATATCTCGAATTTGTTCTACTTGTTCATCGTTTTTTCCAGGTTTTAGCTACTAAACAAGAACATAAAAGATAGAGAAATGGTTACTAACCTTCGTCCAAGCTATAACCTTCGACTATGGATGATTTCCAAGCAAAAACAGGTCCTAAACGGGGGCAAATCAGCTTCAAATAGAGGGAAAATGAGCAAACTCGAAATTGCTCTTTCAAAACCGAACCAAAAGACAGAAATAGGTCGATCTTACCTCAAATCGGGACCAAAACAAACATGCGATGACAGAATATTGTAGAGCTTGACGATCTCTATCCGTTGACGTATAATTCACGAGAATCCGACGGTTCGTTTAGGAGAAATTCTAGAGAGAAGGTGAAGGTGTAGAGAGAGAAGGAGAGAGTTCTAGATTTTCCAAACCAAGGAAATGAGGAGGAATACCCTATTTATAGGGAAATAGGGAAAATCAGATTTTCTACTGAATTTTCCGGAATTGACCAACTTTTATTCTTAACAATCTGGTTTGCATTTCAGATGCAAATAATAGCAAGGAAGTTCTAGATTTGCTACAATTGTCTTTTAGTCACATTTTTATTCATTTTAGTACGTTTCGTCATTTTTAGTCTTTAATTTGTCAAGTAGCTGAATTTTAATTATTACTTTATTTCGGCTAATTTTGGGGCAACTTATCATAATTAATTATAACTTAATAATTAACTATTTAAGATTCATGTTTTCGGTTAATTACTACTATTTGGATAAAATTGCTTAATTATCCATAGTCTAATGCTGTAATTTATATTTAATAAATTACGGGCTGTTACAATCTTCCCCCGTTAAATTGATTCCGTCCTCGGAATCGACTAAAACAGGAATAACTTCGGATACTTCTGCCAAATCTCGCCTTCTCGTTCCCAAGTTTGCGCAGATCCCTTATGGTATTTCCATTGAACTAACACCATTTGAATTTCCTTGCTGCGCAATTACGAAACCTTCTGGTCGATTATACGCTCGGGCTCTTCTTCGTATCGCAACTTCTCGTCAATTTGCACTTCTTTCCAAAGAATCGCAGCTTCAGCGTCAACTAAACACTTTCGCAGATTACACACATGAAATACATCATGAATTCCAGACTTTTCGGCAGGCAACTTTAGTCTGTAGGCTTGCAATCCTATACGCTCGAGGATTTCAAAAGGACCCACAAATCGAGGGCTCAACTTCCCCCGTTTGCCGAACCTCACTATCCCTCTTCTTGGCGAGACCTTCAACAACATTTTATCACCCACCTCGAACACAATTGGCTTACGTCTTCGATCATGATATTTCTTTTGTCTATCCTGAGAGGTCTGAATCCGCTGCCGAATCAACTGTAGTTTCCCCATACGGCTTCTGATGTTCCGATTTGACTTGTGAACAAGTCATGCAATTTTCTACGTATCTACCTACGTCCTTCTTCATTCCAGGCCACAATATTCCGTCCTCAAGTCTTGATACATTTTAGTAGAACCAGGATGTACCTAAGATTTTGGCATATGAGCCTCCGACAGAATTTGATCACGAATTCCTCCTAATCTAGGGACCCATATTCTATTCATGAATCGTCTAAGACCACGATTATCAAGGGTCAGCTTGGTCACATAAGTAACCATACGTTCAGATTTCAAGCTCTCATCCCGAATGGCTTCGGTTTGAGCGGCAATAATCGACTCAGGCAAGGCAGACTCCAAAACAACAGAAGTCAAAGCATAACATCGGGTATAATGGTCTTGTCCGGTTTTGCGGCTTAGGGCATCTGCTACAATGTTTGCTATACCCGGATGGTAAAGGATCTCATATTTGGAGAATTTTGCGTAGAGTCGCTCTTTTCGTAGCAATTCTAGCAATTCTCGAAAGAGCTTCGCACGGTCAGATTCAGACTTAGAGTAAATCAAAATGTCATCAATAAAGACTATCACTGATTTGTCCAGCATTGGTCTACATACCCTATTCATGAGGTCCATAAATGCTGCCGGGGCATTTGTGAGACCGAACGGCATTACTAGGAATTCAAAATGGCCATATCGAGTACGAAATGCAGTCTTCGGTACGTCAGACTCAAATACTTTGAGTTGATGATATCCAGATCGGAGATCGATCTTTGAGAAGTAGCTAGCCCCTTGCAGTTGATCAAACAAGTCATCAATTCTAGGCAGAGGGTATCGGTTCTTAATAGTTACCTTATTTAACTCCCGATAATCGATACACATGCGAAAAGGTACCATCCTTCTTCTTAACGAAAATATAGACTCGAAGCTCACTCATACTTAGACTCGAACATATATAGACTCGACTAGCAGCATTAGATTCGAACTACAACTACATTCGAAGCATATCTCGAGTCTAGGGGGGGCAGATTCGAATTTAACCATTTTCGAGTCTAATCATAGCTTCTTCGAGTCTGTTCTACATGATCAACGATTTTCCAGGTTTTATCAACGAAATATGAACATAAATGATAGAGAAATGGTTACTAACCTTCGTCCAAGATATATCCTTCGACTATAGATGATTTCCAAGCAAAAACAAGTCCTAAATGAGAGTAAATCAGCTTCGAATGAAGGGAATATGAGCAACCTCGAATTTGCTCAACAAAAACCGAAATAAAAGTCAGAAAAAGGGTCGATTTTACCTTAAATCCGGACGAAATCAAACATGCAATGGTAGATTCGTGTAGAGCTCGACGATCTCTAACCGATGGCGTATAAATCACGAGAATCCGACGGTTCGTTTAGGAGAAATTCTAGAGAGAAGGTGAGGTGTAGAGAGAGAGAGAGAGAGAGTTTCAAGTCTTCCAAACTTAAGAAATGAGGAGGGATGCCCTATTTATAGGAAAATAGGGAAAATCAGATTTTCTACTGAATTTTCCGGAATTGACCAACTTTTATTCCCAACAATCCGATTTGCATTTCAAATGAAATTAATAGCAAAGAATTTCTAGATGTGTTATAATTGTCTTTTAGTCATATTTTTATTCATTTTAGTCCGTTTCGTCATTTTCAGTCTTTAATTTGTCATTTAGCTGAATTTTAATTATCAACTCTATTTCAGCTAATTTTGGGGCAACTTTACATAATTAATTATAACTTAATATAATTAACTATTTAAGATTCATGTTTTCGGTTAATTACTAATACTTGGATAAAATTGCTTTATTATCCAAAGTCTGCTGCTGTAATTTATATTTAATAAATTACGGGCTGTTACAATCTTCCCCCGTTAAATTGATTCCGTCCTCGGAATCGACTAAGACAGGAATAACTTCGGATGCTTTTACCTAATCTCGACTTCTCGTTCCCAAGTATGCGCAGATCCCTTATGGTATTTCCATTGAACTAACACCATTGGAATTTCCTTGTTGCGCAATTTCGAAACCTTAAGGTCGATTATATGCTCAGCCTCCTCTTCGTATCGCAATTGCTCGTCAATTTGCACGTCTTCCCATTGAATCGCAGCTTCAGCATCAACTAAAACACTTTCGCAGATTACTCACGTGAAATACATCATGAATCCCAGTCATTTCGGCAGACAACTTTAATCTGTAGGCTTGCAATCCTACACGCTCGGGAATTTCAAAAGGACCAACAAATCGAGGACTTAACTTCCCCCGTTTGCCGAACCTTACTATCCCTTTTCTTAGCGAAACCTTCAGCAACACTTTATCTCCAACTTCAAACGCAATTGGCCTACGTCTTCTATCGTGATACTTCTTTTGTCTAACCTGAGAGGTCTGAATCCGCTGTCGAATCAACTGTAGTTGGTCATGGGCTTCTTGCAAAATCGCTGGTCCAGAGATCGGGCGTTCACCTGTTTCCCTCCAACAGGTTGGAGTTCGGCATCGACGTCCGCACAAAAGCTGATAGGGAGGTATACCAATAGTCGAGTGATAACTATTGTTATAAGCAAATTCCACAAACAGCAGGTGAGTATCCCAACTTCCACCGAGATCAATCACACAGACACATAACATATCTTCTAAGGTCAAAATCGTCCTCTCACTTTGCCCGTCAGTTTCAGGATGATAAGCGGTGCTCATCTTAAGTTCAGTTCCTAGTCCATTCTGAAAAGCCTTCCAAAAACGAGAAGTAAATCTGCTGTCACGGTCAGATACTATAGACAATGGCACACCATGTCTAGTCACGATTTCCTTTACGTACAATTCAGCTAACTTTTCGAGGCGTTCATCTTCACGTATGGGTAGGAAATGAGCTGACTTAGTAAGTCGATCCACTATTACCCATATAGAGTTATGATTCTGCTTAGTCCTGGGCAACTTCGTCACAAAGTCCATAGTTATGTGGTCCCACTTCCATTCCGGGATTGGCAATGGTTGTAGTTCCCCATACGGCTTCTGATGTTCAGATTTGACTTGTAAATAAGTCATGCAATTTTCTACATATCGCCCCACGTCCTTCTTCATTCCAGGCCACCAATATTCCGTCCTCAAGTCTTGATACATCTTAGTAGAACCAGGGTGTATTGAAAATTTCGACATATGAGCTTCCGACAGAATTTGATCCCGAATACCTCCTAGTCTGGGAACCCATATTCTATCCATGAACCGTCTAAGACCACGATTATCAAGGGTCAGCTGGGTCACATATGTAACCATACGTTCGGATTTCAAGTTCTCATCCCGAATGGCTTCGGTTTGAGCGGCAATAATCGACTCAGGCAAGGCAGACTCCAAAACAACAGAAGTCAAAGCATAACATCGGGTATAATGGTCTTGTCCGGTTTTGCGGCTTAGGGCATCTGCTACAATGTTTGCTATACCTGGATGGTAAAGGATCTCACATTTGGAGAATTTTGCGTAGAGTCACTCTTTTCGTAGCAATTCTAGCAATTCTCGTAAGAGCATCGCATGGTCAGATTCAGACTTAGAGTAAATCAAAATGTCATCAATAAAGACTATCACTGATTTTGTCCAGCATTGGCCTACATACTCTATTCATAAGGTCCATAATTGCGGCCGGGGCATTGGTGAGACCGAACGGTATTGCTAGAAACTCAAAATGGCCGTAACGAGTACGAAATGAGACCTACATCTCGAGTCTTTCTATCGTCATAAACATATCGTTCACTTCCTTCGGGGGTTCTAATTCTAATTATCCTTTTGGCACAAAGGATTTCAGCATTGTTCGTCATGAGCCTGTCCATTCCTATAATAATATCGAATTCTCTAATCCACATCGTTATCAGGTCAAAGTCTGAGGAGAGGTCATCAATCACTAGCTTACAGGAACGAAAGATTCTACTTATAGTCACAAAACTCGAGCTCGCAGTTTCTATATCTAACGGTACAGGTAGCATTATTGGGGCAAAATCAAACAGTTTAGCAAACTTTTCAGACACATATGACAGATTAGAGCAGGCATAGAGTTAACAAGAAATGTACCCATGACGACATCAGCAGTCTCTTTTGCCTCATCGGCTGTCATCTGGAAAGATCTTGGTTGATTCCTCGGAGCAGAAGAACCCTTGAATGATTGCCGGGGTGAAAATGCAGGCGGAGGAACAAATCGAGGTCGGGTACAGTCTCTAGCATGGTGCCCCAACGTAATGCAGTTTCGACAAGCCTCACTGCGCATGGGACATTCTGACCTATCATGACCATTCTGTCTGCAGCAGTAGCACTTAACGAACGCAGGATCGCACTTTCCTTCATGAATTTGCTTGCAGCGAGGACAAGCAGGCTTTGGCGCCGAGGTCACAGCATACGATTTAGCCTTTTTAAAGGCTGCTTATCTCCCTGCCTTAAACTTTCACTCTCCTTTTCCGATTTCTCAGATTTTTCTTTCTTGCTAGACTTGGCAATAAAAAGAGTCGCTCGCTCCGGATAGATTTCAAGTTCCCCTACCTTAGCAACTTCAACTACTTCCATATGACTTCTCGGTCTGCCAGAATTCACAAAAAG
The DNA here is from genome assembly GCA_020465985.1 of Centrapalus pauciflorus. Taxonomy (NCBI): domain Eukaryota; kingdom Viridiplantae; phylum Streptophyta; class Magnoliopsida; order Asterales; family Asteraceae; genus Centrapalus; species Centrapalus pauciflorus. The sequence goes on from JAANYP010005658.1 coordinate 156,863, forward strand.
ATCCCTTCGTCGTTCCTCAGAGGGCTCATGCTTAAGTTTCCTTTTTCGATCCTTCTTGGGCTTTGCTAACATCTCTTCCCTATACTTCAATTCTAACTCCCGTAACTTAAGTTCTCGCAACCTAAGTTCTTCTTCACGGCGCTTAAAGTCAATTTCACGCTGGATTTCTTCGTCAGTTTGCACAACCGCTTTACCCTTAGTCAGCAAGTCCTTAATTTCCTTAAATCGGTCCTCAACCGACATATCAGTCTGCAGTCGATTCCTATCCATCATAAGTTGTATTTGCCTACGATTATCCTCATTCAGCTTGTGAATGAGATCAAATAATTGAGCCTGCTGGGGAGGCACAAGCGTGGCAGTACTGCTTGAGTCATTAGCAGTATTTTCAGGGTCAGTGCCTAGATCCTCTACATGAACAGATTCTTTGTGTTGATCAGCTGCAGCATCAGCAGCTTTACCAACAGTCGAGGTACCAGCAACATTTGGATTCTTATCAGCCATTGGCTGAAAATATAAAGGAAATAACTATTATTTCCTAATTCAAATAAGCACGATTCGAGTCATAATACCTACGTCAGATAATCACATCTAATTTCATAGATATGAAGGCAGTCAGTCAGGCTGGCACAAAGTCAAGTCAGTATCAAGCAGTCAATCCCTCCCCCATCCTATCAGTCATCATTTGCCTATCTTAGGTCAAGTTGTGTGGGTAGTCCTTTACTAATTAAGTTACCCTAGGCCTCGGTGACTTGTTCGGGAATTCAGAGTCACATAGTCCATACCATACCAGTAGTTTAAGTATCGGGTGGCCAATCCGATGATTAAACTGCTGCTCTGATACCAACTTTGTAACATCCAAGTTACCACAAACAGTACACGTCATAATATTTCATTTCATTCAATAATAAATATTACTAATTGTTTGATACCACAGGTCCATCAGCCTGAATACTTAATTACAACAACGAGTTAAAGATCAAATGGTGGTCTAAACTAACTTCTAAATCTTCAATCAGAGTGCGGAAGACTGAACAAGCTACCCGAGACCGCATCATCTTTTCAAAAAAAAAGCGTCAACAAAAGTCCAAAAGTCTGCTATTCATCAATGTCCAGAATCACTTAGCCTGGGACGGACTACCTGCTATGGTCTTGCCCTTATCAGCTTTTTCTGAAAAAGAGTTGTCATGACAGAGTAAGCTAACATTGCTTAGTGAGTTAACAGAGTTCCATTAGTTACCACACATATATAACATACTATCAGCTCCTGCCGGCAAGTCACTACGTCCTGAGACAGCAAAAGGTTGGGAGACAACCCAGTTTGTGTTCCCCTATGTAAGGCCGAAGCCCTACGGGAAGTGTATGGAAACAGGTCATATAGTAAAGGAATCTGCAGAATTCCCTCCTGTGAATGGAGATCTCACATTCGGTCCTATCGGATAATGCAGTATGCAGCGGCAAATATATAAACAGTCAAGTAAGCAGTAAGCATGATAAGTATTTACATAAAATGTAAAAGTGAACATGCAATCAAGGTAATTCAAGTGTCTAGCTTCAGTAATGTCAAAAATACGTTTCTATGATACAATAAAGTATTAAAGAAATATGCAGCAACAAACGGAAGTTTCCATACAGTCGATGACATTCACCAATAAGTATCGAAACATATGCAAGTAATTAATGAAATCTGTCACTCACAGTAGTCCGTAGTCAGATAATGCTTAATGAATTAAGCTGTTCAGTTTACTCTGTCAAATCGGCGGGTTCCTGCATTTCAGTTTCAAGTCTGGCATATTAATGTCAAGTCTGTGATATAATCTATATAACCCTAGTTATATATTCAGGTTATTGTCAATTCTGGCTGTCGAGTCTGAGGTAGTTCCTATCGTCCCAAGGTGAGTCTATTCTTATCAGATTAATACGATCCATCTAATTACAGATGTATATATGGCCTTGAAACAAAGCCAAACGTATTACTTAGCAAGGTGAAACAGGACATACATATTCTAAGGGTTCGTACAGAGTCTGTTAATTTATTTGTGCATAAAATGGTTATGCATCTTGAACTTATGACTTTTTATCATAATCAAAAGATACTTTTAATTACAATAGGTTGTTTAATAACTTAATCTGATTTAGGAATTAATCTTAGGCTTAAAACAAAACCAAATACGAATATAGAGGGACAGATTCGAACCAGATCCATTCGAATCTAATTGCTTAGATTCGAAATTCTCACAAACTCGAGACAAGGAAGCAGATTCGAAGCATACATAGATTCGAAATAGGGACATAAACTCGAAACACCTATATAGACTCGAAGCTCACTCATACTTAGACTCGAACATATATAGACTCGACTAGCAGCATTAGATTCGGACTACAACTACATTCGAAGCATATCTCGAGTCTAGGGGGGGCAGATTCGAATTTAACCATTTTCGAGTCTAATCATAGCTTCTTCGAGTCTGTTCTACATGATCAACGATTTTCCAGGTTTTATCAACTAAATATGAACATAAATGATAGAGAAATGGTTACTAACCTTCGTCCAAGATATATCCTTCGACTATAGATGATTTCCAAGCAAAAACAAGTCCTAAACGAGAGTAAATCAGCTTCGAATGAAGGGAATATGAGCAAACTCGAATTTGCTCAACAAAAACCGAAATAAAAGTCAGAAAAATGGGTCGATTTTACCTTAAATCCGGACGAAATCAAACATGCAATGGTAGATTCGTGTAGAGCTCGACGATCTCTAACCGATGGCGTATAAATCACGAGAATCCGACGGTTCGTTTAGGAGAAATTCTAGAGAGAAGGTGAGGTTGTAGAGAGAGAGAGAGAGAGAGAGAGAGTTTCAAGTCTTCCAAACTTAAGAAATGAGGAGGGATGCCCTATTTATAGGAAAATAGGGAAAATCAGATTTTCTACTGAATTTTCCGGAATTGACCAACTTTTATTCCCAACAATCCGATTTGCATTTCAAATGAAATTAATAGCAAAGAATTTCTAGATGTGTTATAATTGTCTTTTAATCATATTTTTATTCATTTTAGTCCGTTTCGTCATTTTCAGTCTTTAATTTGTCATTTAGCTGAATTTTAATTATCAACTCTATTTCAGCTAATTTTGGGGCAACTTTACATAATTAATTATAAATTAATTTAATTAACTATTTAAGATTCATGTTTTCGGTTAATTACTAATACTTGGATAACATTGCTTTATTATCCAAAGTCTGCTGCTGTAATTTATATTTAATAAATTACGGGCTGTTACATCTATCATACGTTCCTAACATACAATTAAGTAATCAAGGCAGCAACAGATGTTTCCATACAAGTCAGTAATGTAACATCCAATTTTCCACAAACAGTACACGTCATAATGTTTCATTTCATTAAGTAATAAATATTACTAATTGTTTAATACCACAGGCCCATCAGCAAAATACTTAATTACAACAATAAATTAAAGATCAAATGGTGGTCTAACTAGCTTCTAAATCTTCAATCAGAGTGCGGAAGACTGAACAAGCTACCCGAGACCGCATCATCTTTACAAAATAGGCATCATCAAAAGTCCAAAGGTCTGCTATTCATCAAAATCCAGATTCACTTAGCCTGGGACGAACTACCTGCTATGATCTTGCCTTTATCATCTTTTCCTGAAAAAGAATTGTCATGACAGAGTAAGCTAACAAAGCTTAGTGAGTAAACAGAGTTCCATTAGATACCACACACATGCCATACTATCAGCTCCTGCCGGCAAGTCACTACGTCCTGAGACAGCAAAAGGTTGGGAGACAACCCAGTTTGTTTTCCCCTATGTAAAGCCGAAGCCCTACGGGAAGTGTATGGAAACAAGTCATATAGGAAAGGAATCTGCAGAATTCCCTCCTGTGAATGGAGATCTCGCATTCGGTCCTATCGGATGATGCAGTATGCAACGGCAAGTATATAAACAGTCAAGTAAGCAGTAAGCATGATACGTATTTACATGAAATGTAAAAGTGAACATGCAATCAAGGCAATTCAAGTGTCTAGCTTCAGTAATGTCAAAAGTACGCTTCTATGATACAATAAAGTATAAAAGAAAACATGCAGCAACAAACGGAAGTTTCCATACAGTCCATGACATTCACCAATAAGTATCGAAACATATGCATGTAATTAATGAAATCTGTCACTCACAGTGGTCCGTAGTCAGATAGTGCTTAACGAATTAAGCTGTTCAGTTTACTCTGTCAAATCGGCGGGTTCCTGCATTTCAGTTTCAAGTCTGGCATATTAATGTCAAGTCTGAGTCATAATCTATATAACCCTAGTTATATATTCCGGTCATTGTCAATTCTGGTCATCGAGTCTGAGGTAGTTCCTATCGTCCCAAGGTGAGTCTATTCTTATCAGATTAATACGATCCATCTAATTACAGATGTATGGCCTTGAAACAAGGCCAATCGTATTTCTTAGCAAGTTAAACAGGTCATACACATTCCAAGGGTTCGTACAGAGTCTGTTAATTCATTTGTGCATAAAATAGATATGCAACATGAACTTGTGAGTTTTATCATAATCATATTACACTTTTAATTACAATAGGTTGATTAATCACTTAATCTGATTTTAGGAATTTAACTTTAGCTAGAAACAAACACAGATTCGAATTTAGGATGCTAGAATCGAACCACAACCAATTCGAATCTATAGATTCGAGACACAACACACAAGGAGAATAGATTCGAATAGGGAGTAGATTCGAAGCAATACCATTCGAATCTAGATGGTTAGACTCGAAATTCACATCACCTTGAAACCATACACATAGACTCGAAGCATGCTCTTAGAATTGAAGCATATAGATTCGAAATAGGGACTTAGACTAGAACACATACATAGATTCGAACCTACACAAAGATTTGAAGCTTACTAGACTCGAACCTACTTAGATTCGAAGGCATAGACTCGAACCTACTTAGATTCGAGACACACACAATTCGAGTCTAGGCATGAATCTCTCGAATCTGATCATCTTGTTCATCGGTTTTCCAGGCTTTAACTACGAAACTTGAACAAAAATGAGGGAAAAAATAGTCACTAACCTTCGTCCAAGCTATAGCCTTCGTTTATGGATGATTTCCGAGCAAGAACAGGTCCTAAACGGGGGCAAATCAGCTTCAAATGAAGGAAAAATGAGCAAACTCGAAAATGCTCATTCAAAACCGAACCAAAAGTCAGAAAAATGGCCGATCTTACCTCAAATCCGGATGAAATCAAACAAGAAATGGTAGATTCGTGAAGAACTCGACGATCTCTATCCGATGGCGTAAGAGTCACGAGAATCCGACGGTTCGATTAGCAGAAAAGCTAGAGAGAAGGAGTAAACTTAGAGAAAAGGAGGGGAGAGTTCTTAGATTTCCAAACCTAAGAAATGAGGAGGGGAGGTCCTATTTATAGGGAAAATAGGGAAAAATCAGATTTTCTACTGAATTTTCTAGAATTGACCAACTTAATTTCCCAACAATCCGATTTGCATATTTGTCTTTTAGTCACATTTTTATTCATTTTAGCCCGTTTCGTCACTTTCAGACTTTAATTTGTCATTTAGCTGGATATTTATTATTAATTTTATTTCAGCTAATTTTGGGCAACTTTTCATAATTAATTATAACTTAATATAATTAACTATTTAAGATTCATATTTTCAGTTAATTACTAATATTTGGATAAAATTGCTTTATTATCAAAAGTCTGATGCTGTAATTTATATTTAATAAATTACGGGCTGTTACAATCTTCCCCCGTTAAATTGATTCCGTCCTCGGAATCGACTAAGACAGGAATAACTTCGGATACTTCTGCCTAATCTCGTCTTCTCGTTCCCAAGTTTGCGCAGATCCCTTATGGTATTTCCATTGGACTAACACCATTGGAATTTCCTTGTTGCGCAATTTCGAAACCTTATGATCGATTATACGCTCGGGCTCTTCTTCGTATCGTAACTGCTCATCTATTTGCACGTCTTTCCAAGGAATCACGGCTTCAGCGTCAGCCAAACACTTTCGAAGATTACTCACATGGAATACATCATGAATCCCAATCATTTCGGCAGGCAGCTTTAGTCTGTAGGCTTGCAATCCTATACGCTCAAGAATTTCAAAAGGACCCACAAATCGAGGGCTCAACTTCCCCCGTTTGCCGAACCTTACTATTCCTTTTCTTGGCGAAACCTTCAGCAACACTTTATCTCCAACTTCAAACGCAATCGGCTTACGTCTTCTATCATGATACTTCTTTTGTCTGTCTTGAGAAGTCTGTATCCGCTGCCGAATCAATTGTAGCTGATCATGGGCTTCTTGCAGAATCGCTGGTCCAGAGATCGGCCGTTCACCGGTTTCCCTCCAACAGGTTGGGGTTCTGCATCGACGTCCGTACAAAAGCTGATATGGAGGCATACCAATAGTCGAGTGATAACTATTGTTATAAGCAAACTCCACAAACGGCAGGTGAGTATCCCAACTTCCACCGAGATCAATCACACAAGCACGTAACATATCTTCTAAGGTCAAAATTGTCCTCTCACTTTGCCCGTCAGTTTCAGGATGATAGGCGGTGCTCATCTTAAGTTCAGTTCCTAGTCCATTCTGAAAAGTCTCCAAAAACGAGAAGTAAATCTGCTGTCACGGTCCGATACAATTGACAATGGTACACCATGTCTAGTCATGATTTCCTTTACGTACAACTCAGCTAACTTTTCGAGGCGTTCAACTTCACGTATGGGTAGGAAATGGGCTGACTTAGTAAGTCGATCCACTATTACCCATATAGAGTCAGCTGGGTCACATAATGATGAGAACCTGTCCAATGACCGAGATGACGAAGATCCGTTAAGGTGGAAGATCGGACCTATCACAAGATCAAAATCCAAGATGTTCCAGGATGCTCTCAATGGAATGATTAAATATTGTCGGAATCAAGCTCCCGTTTGTTCGCAAAACAACCAAGCACGCTTCCTAATGTTGATCCAAGTTGAAGACTAATATTAGTCCAAGTTTTGGAGCCCAAGTTCTCACTTTAATCCACAAAAGCCCAAAAATAAATAAAATTCGGCCAAGCCCACCCATGTGCATTGTTTTGGCCATAACTTCCTCATTTTAAGCCACATTTGAGTGAAATAAAAGCCCACTTCAACCTTAGCCTTTTTCCTATATTTCAAGAATAAAAAGGGCCCAAAATATGTCCTTAGCCACATCCATGAATCTGCCCATAAAGGTGTCCATGTTAAAGAACTTGTCAAAGATTAAATTCAAGGCATTTTGAAGGTTTTCTCAACATTATGGTCATTTACTTGGAGGAGATAAAGAGATAGAAGTTACTTGCATGATTAATACCTACTAGAAGCTTCAAGTGGTGAAATGTCAATAATGCCCTTTTGATAAGTAGTCTTGCTTATTTGATAGCTTATCGTGATAGCTTGTGCAACTTATCTAGATAAGTAGTTGGTCTTATATTTTCTCCTATAAATAGGCACTCAATGTAACCATTTCAATCATCCTTCACTTTTGAGTAAAATTGTGAGTTTTTAACTCTTATTGTTCCTTACGAACTTTTAGAACTTATCGAGTGTTTTAGCTTGTGGCGTTCGAAACTTATCAATCAACTTGGTGGGGTTGATTGTGGCGTTCTCTATACCAAAGTTCTTGCCTCGTATATAGGCAACGGGTCGCGGTTCCACTTATACCAAGGTTCTTGTCTTGTTTATAGACAATGGGTCGCGGTCCTATCCAAGTTACTTGAAACAACCATTAGAACGATCGGGCAATCGTGATCTATCACACATTCCTCGGGTGAGATCACATCATTTGGTATCAAAGCCAGGTTCTATTGGTTTGTTTTCTACTTTATATTTCATTCGTATCATCTTTTACTTTCTTTCTATTCGTCCTTTCATTTTAATTTTAATTTCTTCTCTTCATCCTTGCATTGTGGTTCATGTTTGTAGTGGATCTTGTCAAAAATTGACTTGGTTGCTACTAATTGATTTTTTTGGGGATCATACGAGTTCTTTAGTTTTTTTTGTTTATTCTTACTTTGCATCATTTGTTCCTTAAAAAAAACAAAAAAAAAAGGAAGAAAAGGAAATCGCAAAAAAAAAGTAAAAAAGATTAAAAAAAAGGGTAAAAAAAGCACAAAAGAAAATACAAAAAAAGGAACGCAAAGTAAATTTTTATTCTTGTTAGTTTTCTTTATTTTCATTTCCTTTTCTATTTACCTTTACGTACTACCAGCATTGTTCATCTTGTTATATTTGGTTTTGTCAAATCTCTTCTTAAAGTTGTTTGGTATGTTTTGAATTCCTCAAGGCCACAAGCCCACTTGATTTTGATTTCTTTTAGTTTGTTTTGAACTTTAAGAGTTAAAAAGAGTGGTAAAAGGCGGTGTGGTAAGATCATTAGAGGTTAAAAGCCAAACACAACATACACGAGAATCGAGTGAACATAATTTTGAGTGAAACACGTAAGGGAGTGCGGGGAGGAAATAATATTTTTATTGTTATTACTTTTTGTCTTCTATTTTGTAGCAAAAAAAAAATGACGGATGAGCAACCTCCTCCTAATCTTCAAGTTCAAGCCATGATGGAGGAAATGCGACGATTGATGAGAACGGAATTCAACCAAATTCATGAAAGAATGGACCGATTGGAGACTGAAAGACCACAACGTATCCGCACGCCATCACAAGTTTCTTATGAAAATCATGACGACGATGGAGGAAGTGACGGATGGGAATCTGAAAGAAGAGCTCCTCGACGAAGGCCCCGAAGAGACAGCAATTTTAATTCTATCAAGATGAAAATTCCATCGTTTCAAGGAAAGTCAGATCCGGAAGCCTACATCGATTGGGAAACTAAAATGGAGTTCATCTTTGATTGCCATGACTACTCCAATCGTAAAAAAGTAAAACTCGCCGTTGTTGAATTTTCTGATTATGCACTAACATGGTGGGATAAACTTGTGATTAGTAGGCGAAGAAACGAAGAAAGACCCATTGATACATGGGAAGAAATGAAAAGGGTCATGAGACGACGTTTTGTACCAAGTCACTATTATCGTGACCTTCACAATAAGCTCCAAGGGTTGAAGCAAGGAAGTAAGTCTGTTGATGATTATTTCAAGGAAATGGAGGTTACCATGATCCGAGCCAACATTCTAGAGGATCGAGAAGCTACCATGGCCAGGTTGTTAAATGGCCTCAATTATGAAATTCGTGATCGTGTTGAGATGCACCATTATGTGGAGATTGAAGACATGGTCCACATGGCGGTTAAAATTGAAAAGCAACTCAAGAGAGGGGGTGGATCAAGAACGAATACCTGGAAGGCGGGTAGCTCCAAAAGGCCTGAAAGTTCATCATCTTTTAATCCCAAATCTGGTCCAAAACCAACAAGCCCTTCCAAGGAGAAAGGTAAATCTGATGCTCCTAAAACTCGTGACATAAAATGTTTTAAGTGTCTTGGCAGGGGTCACATTGCAAGTCAATGTCCAAATAAGCTTGTAATGGTGCTTAGAGAAAATGGAGAAATTGAAACAGATAATGTGGCTAGTGTTTCCATGGTTGAAAAGCTAGGATTGCCGACGATGAAGCATCAAAAGCCATATAAACTCCAATGGCTTAATGATAGTGGTGAGGTGTGTGTGACGAAACAAGTGTTGGTGTCATTTCGCATTGGTAAGTATGAAGACGAGGTGTTGTGTGATGTGGTACCTATGCAAGCAAGTCATTTGCTACTTGGTAGACCATGGCAATACGATCGGCATGTGAAACATGATGGCTTCACCAACAAGTACACTCTTGTTCATAAAACCAAAGCCATAACTCTTGTGCCGATGTCACCGAGTCAAGTTTATGAAGATCAAGTCCGACTTCAAAGGGATGTGAAAAACAAAGAAGGTGAGCCTAATGAAAATAATGAACACAAAAAAGGTTCAAATGAAAAACAAAAAGATAAGAAAATATTTGTGGGTGAAAAGGAAAGTCAATATTGTGCATTTGCAAGAAGGAGTGAAATAAAGGAAGCCTTGAATTCGGAGATGTCTTTTGTGCTTCTTTTGATCAAAAAAGCTTATTTAATCACAAATGATTTGGCCGGTATTCTCCCGAGCAAAATTAAATCTCTTTTGCAGGAATTTGAAGACTTGTTTCCCGAGGAAATTCCCAAAGGATTGCCACCAATTCGCGGGATCGAACACCAAATTGACTTTGTTCCAGGATCTTCCATTCCAAACAAGCCGGCGTATAGAACAAATCCGGAAGAAACCAAAGAGTTGCAAAGGCAAGTTAAGGAATTACTTGAGAAAGGATGGATTCGAGAAAGCATGAGTCCGTGTGCGGTTCCCGTATTGCTGGTACCTAAGAAGGATGGATCATGGAGGATGTGTGTAGATTGTCGTGCCATCAACAATATCACGGTAAAGTATCGCCATCCAATCCCTCGATTAGATGATATGCTTGATGAATTGTATGGCTCAAAGTTGTTTTCAAAGATTGATCTAAAGAGCGGGTATCATCAAATTCGCATGAATGATGGTGACGAATGGAAAACAGCTTTCAAAACAAAGCATGGTTTATATGAATGGTTAGTTATGCCTTTTGGGTTAACTAATGCTCCAAGTACGTTCATGAGATTAATGAACCATGTTTTGCGTGATTTTATTGGGAAATTTGTGGTCGTTTACTTTGATGATATTTTGATTTATTCTAAGAGTTTGAATGATCATCTTGAGCATCTAACGTGTGTTTTGAGTGTGCTTAGGAAGGAACAGCTTTATGCGAACTGGAAGAAGTGCACTTTTTGTACCGACCACATTGTATTTCTTGGATATGTGGTTAGTTCTCATGGAATATCTGTTGATGAAGAAAAGGTAAAGGCTATTCAAGATTGGCCAACTCCAAAGTGCGTAAGTGATGTGAGGAGTTTTCATGGTCTTGCAAGTTTTTATCGCCGATTTGTGAAAAACTTTAGCACCTTGGCATCACCACTCACCGAAGTGATTAAAAAGAATGTTGGTTTTAAATGGGGCAAAGAGCAAGAGCAAGCTTTTGAAAAACTGAAGTTTCATTTAACTCATGCTCCTTTGCTTTCTTTGCCAAATTTTGATAAAACTTTTGAGATTGAGTGTGATGCATCGGGTGTTGGAATTGGTGCGGTTTTAATGCAAGAAGGAAAACCATTGGCATATTTTAGTGAAAAGTTAAGTGGTGCAACTTTAAACTATCCCACATATGACAAAGAGATGTATGCCTTGGTTCGAGCACTAAAAACTTGGCAACACTATTTGTGGACCAAGGAGTTTGTCATTCATTCTGATCATGAGTCCTTGAAGTTTCTAAAAGGACAACAAAAGCTCAACAAGAGACATGCTAGGTGGATGGAGTTTCTTGAGACATTTCCATATGTCATCCGATTCAAGAAAGGTAAGGAAAATATTGTGGCTGATGCACTTTCACGAAGGTACTCTTTACTCTCTTCTCTTGACTCTAAAATTCTAGGTTTTGAACAAATCAAAGAGTTGTATCGTGAAGATGTGGATTTTGGTATGATTTTTCAAAGTTGTGAAAAGGGCTCTTTTGAAAAGTTTTTCATACATGATGGATTTTTGTTCAAAGAATCAAAGCTTTGCATTCCAAACACTTCTTTACGTGAACTTTTGGTTTTGGAGGCACATAGTGGAGGTCTTATGGGTCATTTTGGTGTGGCAAAAACATTGAATATTTTGCAGGAACATTTCTTTTGGCCAAAAATGAAAGTTTATGTTGGAAAAGTTTGTGAAAAGTGCATTGTTTGTAAACAAGCCAAATCAAAGGTTCAACCTCATGGTTTATACACTCCTCTGCCTATACCAAGTGAACCATGGGTTGATCTTTCTATGGATTTTGTGTTGGGATTGCCAAGAACTAAAAATGGCAAAGATTCGATATTTGTGGTTGTTGATCGGTTTTCGAAAATGGCGCATTTCATTCCATGCAATCGAACCAATGATGCCTCACATATTTTAGATTTGTTTTTCAAAGAAGTGGTTAGATTGCATGGCATGCCAAGAACTATCGTCTCGGATCGGGACACAAAGTTTTTAAGTTACTTTTGGAAAACGTTGTGGGGAAAATTGGGAACAAAGCTTTTGTTTTCTACAACTTGTCATCCCCAAACGGATGGACAAACTGAAGTTGTGAATCGTACACTTGGTACTTTATTAAGATCAATAGTGGGGAGAAATGTGAAAACTTGGGAGCAATGCTTACCACATGTTGAGTTTGCATATAATCGAAATGTGCATTCTGCTACTAAGTTTTCACCTTTCGAGATTGTGTATGGATTTAAGCCATTAACTCCTATGGATTTAACTCCTTTACCTGTGAATGAGTATTTGAATTTAGTTGGTAGGAAGAAGGCGGAATTTGTCAAGCAAATCCATGAGCAGGCAAAACACAACATTGAAGAGCGCACCAAGAAGTATGAACA